>JAHWXV010448502.1:0-10472 GCA_024586415.1 Phrixothrix hirtus
CACTAAGGTTCATGAATAATTTAATTGTAGTAAAGAACAACTTATCCTAAATTAAGTAATTGAAAGATATAGGGATCCCCAAACAAAGACTAAATGCTTACATATCGTAATCTTAATTAATTAACTACCGAGAATAGACTATTGACCCCTTCTCGCGAGTTAAGGTGGCCCTAACAATACTTCTGTCATTAAGTTCAGTTTAATTAATCAATGCTCAAAGACATTGAGGTAAAATGTCCAAATCTTGCTTGATGTGAGCAACCTCCCCAATGAATTAATAGGTGGTTTTAGTATTACTTCGGTACCTCTGATAGTAATACGTGTTGACGAGCAGGTTCCAGGAATTTATCGTATTAAAAGTACTTGCCCCGTGCTTCAACGACTCCTTTTTGAGCTGATTGGACGGAATACAAATTTCTCAACCCTTGTTAATAGATTGACAGAAGCGCCTACGTTCTTAAACCCGTTTCGGTTTTTGATCCATGATGAACACAAAAAAACGGGTAACTAATTCGAAGCTATTATTCTGTAACGGTCACTACACTTTATGCTAAGCGTACATATACATTATAAGGTCGGTACTCTAATCCGAATGCTCGAAGCCACCTCTTAGAGCGGCGGGGGAGGGGGCTATATTATTGGTTGCCAGATATTTTTAGAAACAAACCTACGTTTGTTAATCGTTGCTGTTAAGTACTGTTTACGTTTGAAAAGTAGGGGTTTTCAAAAGTTACTTTTAAAAATAGAATTTATAATGATAAAGAAATGCTTCTTTGCAAACGTTAGTATTGATAGAATATGGGTATTTTGCAAGTTTAATTATATTAATGATTCCCTATATACAGGGTGTTCCCCAAATTATAAATAAAAGTCTTTATATTTTTAGACGCGCTTACACCTTTATATATTATTTTCGTAAAATGGTGACGATGTACCTCTTCTTATAGAAATGTAAGTATTTTAAATTACTGTCAATAAAATTAAATATGAAATTCTTCCTTGATTTCAGTTATAATAATTAAGTTGGATGCCAAACTCAACTAAAATATTGTTTAAATGATACAAATTATGGTTCTCACCTGGCATAAAGAAACTTCAGGTAAATTAAAAAGAGGTATAATTTTCTTGATATATTTATTTTTAATTCTTAACTTATTTTCTTCCTTAATTCTTCTTTAACTTTAATAGTAAAATCCAATTTTACTTTATTTGTGTTTTGTACTTTTGTTAGTCTAAACTTTTTTTAGGTTAACCTGATGTACATTTATTATCTTAAATCAATTTAATAATTACTTATTATGAGCTGCACAGTCTGATTTTGCAATGGTCAAAATGCAATTGAAATTTAGTAAAGGTTCTAGCAGAAAATTAGAAGGAACTGCCGACTTTACAATATTTTGAAAATTTCTAATCTTTAAATGGACATAACTTCTTTAATATGTTGTTAAAATGGAATTTTAGGACATATTTTTGTATTATATTAATGCCAGATTCTTCGTGCAAAGCCTTAATAGATATTTCTACAGTGTTTTGAAAAAATGTGATACCAAATTTATTAAACACTAAACTGATTTGTTTACAGGACAAATGAGTTTAATATTTTCAACATTTTGTGCAAAATTCTAATAAAATGGATGTAAAATAGTCCTATAATATTCTATAGCTCATGGTGATCACTGTTTTCATAACTATTTTGCAGCAAATTTAGTTTCTTAAACATATGATGTATTTAAAACCACACACTTTGTTTTTAAATCACATTTTCATTATGTTATATTATCTAACTGTTTATGTTGTAATCTCTATTTACATGTATTCTATAATTTTTAACATATGCATTAATTAATCTTATGGGTTTACTAATATAATATTCTAAATCCTCCTTAACCTAACATTTATATACAATTCTTCAAATTGAAATTTGATTTGAAACCTAAATTTTGATTTCGATGATTGTTCGTAGCTTATTATGTTCATTAATTTATTGTTTTTCTTGTGAAAGATGGTACTTTTAATAATTACATACACTCCCTACATTAATATTTTCAAATTATCTTACATATTTCTGAACTTATATACAATTTTCATTGAAACATGAAGCAACGTCATCAACTTTATGTTTTTATCCTTATGTAAAAGGCCCTATCTACCACTCTATATATATATTTCTGAAAATATTCTTCACCTGAATTCAGATAATAATTTTATAGCATTGTAGATCTCGATTTTAGTTTGATTTAATAGCAAAACACAAAATTTGGATTAAAAACCGTGTAAAAATTAAATCACATCAAACGTTTCAACAACAATTTCGATGACGTGCTTCAGTAGAAACGTTGCCTCACAACTACTATTTTCAATGAAACTACGCATTCTATAAACAGTATGGTGGTGTATCAATGGTTAGTTAGGCCTGTCCGCGTGTTGGTCAACCTATTTATGGATAAATTTGAATTATTAACGCATAAGACAGCTATTTTAAAACGTTCCATCTGGTACCGCTACATTGTTCTTATGCTCATAGTATGTATGTGTAGAGAAGTAATGCTGTATCAATTTTTACAATTTCTTAATAATATTCGTTTTAACAATCAATATAAAGTGGAGGCGAAATCATCGGCGTTTTACTTTTTTTAGACGTCTTCTGTCTAAAGCTACTGATCATAGATTTAAGTTTAACGTTTATAGAAAATCGACAAATACTATTAAATACATAATATATTGTCATCATTCACAATAAGAAACTTATATAATAAAGAACTTTATTGGCAGAACCAGGGAAATTCGCGTCCCACTGTTCTTGGGGAACGAATGAAACTTTATTAGAGGTATTTAGAAACTTGTTATTTATGAAATCAAGTAGATAACTTGGTCTAAAAGCCGTAAATGTTCAAAGACACGATGAGTACCTGCTGCTAGATTACCTTTTATACCGTATACAAATAAGGTTACTGATAGAATTGGAAGCACTCTTAAATATTATATTATCAAGACTAGTTTTAAAGTTCCAAGAAGAAATTACTGAGGTCATAAGATCTCCCCGTGTGTTTATAAATTGTCCCTCTTGTACGGTCATCTTTACATTGAAACCAAGAAGCGCTACTTCTACATTAAAAGATAGTATTCGCGTTTCTGTAAGTTAAATTAGCCAAAGAAACTTGCGACTTTCATTTCTAATTGTAAAATATGATTTACCATTTGATGTACGCTTATAGCGTGAAGATCTGGACATTTATAAACTCGTCATTAAATTTTAAACTTAAAATAGTTTAGCATCGTATTTTTAGAAAATACGTTTAGTTGAAATTTGTCTATCAAATGATCTTCATTACGTTTCACAAGCTATATTTACCAAGGAAGGCAACTAAAGTTATAATAAATATTTACCTGTTAGTAGTCTCAGTCGGATTATCCTTACCGAAGCTAATACTAATAACATTTATAGGTGTGGAGTTATGGTTAGTTTGAGAATGGGATAAATTGTAATTTTTGAATGCATTTGCATGCTTATTTATAGTCAAAGTTATCTTGAATTCTTGGAAAAAAGCCCTCCTACAAAATATTTAATGCTTGGCGGGGTCTTTATAAGCAATTTTAAAATTCTTTTAGAATTTTATATTATTACAGGTTTCTGTAATTATTTATAGTAATCTACTTATAATTATTATAATTTACATGTCATTTAAATTAACTTCTAAGTTTTATCTCTAAATGTCTATATAGGTATTAACTGAACAGAGGCGTGAGAGGAGTAGATCCAACATTCGGGTACCTATATTGTGGCAAAATTTGCCGTATAATAGTACGATGAAACTGCGCATGTGCGTAAATACAATTTGAATTTTTCGTTAAAATTTACTTTAATGTTTCAAAATTAGATTGTAATGTATGTTTTTATTATTAATGAATATGTAGTTGTAAAAACTAAATTCAAACGACTTTAAAGTATCGGTAAGCAAATTACAGCAACGCAAATAATATTTGGCAGTATATTATACCGCCTTTTTGGGGTTACGTTAAAAAATGTTTTGAATGGTGGTAGTTTAAGAATTTAGTGAAAAATTACTAAACTCGCAATCCTAATTGAATTTTTAAATGTTTCATATACTACTTAATTAGCATAAAAGTAGTAAAAGTTTAATCTCTCACAACTTTTTCAGGATACGCACAATGGCACCGTACTATACGCATTGCCCAATCGTTCTCCCTTGCCCCTTACAATTACCACAATTGTTTATTGATATATTAGATAGGAATGTCGAGTCTAGAACATTAGATTAGGTTGAGCACGAACAGTCGGCCAGAATAGAGGTGTTTTTAACATGTTACATGGGGGTTACCCCAGTACATAAAAAAAAATATATAAACATCCGCGAGTCACACGTGAACACATCCCCTCAACTGCCTATCTTTATCCAATTCTTGGCGTTTCTTCGGTGGTATCAGTGGGACTTAGTGTTGATTGAGGGGAGTCCCGACTGTACCGATGGAACACGTATCTTGTTACTCACGACCCGCATTTTATCATTATCATGTTTGTTAAATTAAATACTAAACTTACTAATAAAATTGACAACACTAACACGATGATCTAATCAATGTTTAGTTTGTAGTGTAAGCCTAAGGTACTATTACTAACGATATGGCTATATACAAAATGTTCAGTAGGCAAGAAAGGTCATTGGCCATTACTGACACGATAATCAAATCACAAGGTCTTACTTATTACTAATAAAATTGTCAACACTAGCACGGTGATCTAATCAATGTTTAGTATACAGTGGAATCCCGCGGTACTAAGACTAACACTATAATTGTTCACGTTCAAATCTTAAGTCGGTCAAAGAGTCATTGAACGACACTAGCACAATAATCTATTGAACGAATAAAGTTTATTGCACACAACGCGCACTATCCGAGTGGCTAACTACTGTTGTTGTAAGCAAATGTCCATCCCCGAATCCGAAAATCAAAGTTAATGGCTATTTTAATTTCGGAACGTTAGAATTACTGTCCGCTCAATGTGTCAATACGGCGAATCAATAATTAAGTTGAATCGAAGGTGTTCACTATTGTTACAGTAAACAAATATTTATCTAGTAGCCCGATAATTGTTTAATTCCGGATGTTGAATAAATGTTTACAATGTTTGTTAATTGTTAATGAATTGTTCAGTATTCACTTTCCGCTGAGTAGGCCGCTGGTTGCACATGGTCACTGAAGGAAGCTTAGCTGAAGCACTTTCGCAATTGATCGAAGCCCTTGGAGTTAAATTGCATCACTAGGCACTAAACTAGAAGGTCTAGAAGTTCTCCTGAGGATCAAGTAGATGAGTTCGGATTCCCAAGGCAATCGAAGCACAACTGATTATTCAACTTTTCGTCCCTCCTTTTATACCAATTCCGTGGTGGTTTGTAAGAGAGTATACAATGATGGCCGTAAAATCATTTGAAGCTCGATGCAATATAACATGTTACATGGGTGTTAACCCAGTACATAAAAAAATATATTATTTCCCGCGAGTTACACGCAAACACATCTCCTCCACTACCTATTTCTATCTATTTCTTGGAGTCTCTTCGACAGTAACAGCGGGACTTATTATTGCGTGAGGGGAGACCCAGCTGTACCGATGCCATACGTAACTCGTCACTGACTTCGTGACCCGCACTTAATTACTATCTTGTTTGTTAATAAACTACCTGCTAAGGCTAGGAGTATATACAAAATGTTCAGTAGATGAGAATGGTTATTGACCATTACTGATGCGATAACCAAATCATAAGGTCTTATCTATTACTAATAAAATTGTCAACACTAACACGATGACCTAATGAATGTTTAGTATGCAGTGGAATCCTGCGATGCTACGATAAACACTATAATTGTTCACGTTCAAATGTTAAGGGTCAAAGGGTCATTGACAAACACTAGCACAAAACCTTTTATTTTTCCTTTAATGAGTTAGACTTTAAACAGCATTTTATATTAAAAATTTATGTGCCTTACAACGCTTATCCAAAAATCTATTTCATTTAGTTATTTTTAAAATTTGGATCAAAGTTTGTACCAGTGACTTTTCGGATTTGGCGACACATATGACAATAATTTGACAGAAATGAAGGAACCACAGTCTTTCTCTACCTCTGCATGGAAAATGGTCTAGATTGACTGTTATACTGTTACATATTTTTGAATTAACTAATCCCGTCACAATAACTAATTACTATACGTAAATTAATTACTAGACGAGCATTTAATATATGCTATTGCGCAAGGTATTAAGCGAACATTATATATTAAAATGCCTAGGGTTTCAGCACCTAAAATTGCTGAGCAGTAAATTAAACTTTGAGTTAATTAACAATCAGAACCGTTTGCAAGTAATGTATAAAGTTTTGCTATCTGAATAAACCGACACACGATTATTTACAAAACTTAAATCATAGCTTAATAATTTCGAACTATTGATTTTGGTTATTAGCATTTCTTTACCTGACAAATATTTCTCGAGACGTTGAAAAATATCTTGCTAATCAACTCCGTATGCGAATAGTGTTACGTTTACTTCTCCATATACTTTATGATATGCTCCATCGGTACGTCGTATTCCTATATACCTAGGACTTAAACATTCCAATATGTTAACATCCAAGCAGTTAAAATGACAACTTTGTTTATAAGGAAATAGTGTTTATAAGCCGCACTGCCAACTTGTAAACATTCGTGTGATCACCATTTTAAATGTGATTATATGGACCGTTACAGGCCATCTCCTCAAATACCGATATAATTATATACGTAGGACCTTACGTACGCATTCACCTACAGTAATGGTTCGTACCGATGCTAATCAATTTTAAAAATACTTTATTCAAATGAATCTGTTTGTGATAGGTAAAATACTTATTTTTACTAAAAGTGTAAATGCATGCAACATGTTAGATGTACAATCAGTATAACATGCATTTTACATATTTTATACATAGGATTTAAATACAAATAGACCTAAAATAAATAGAATTGGTGTTAATAATTTACAGAAAAGAAATTAAAATTTTCAAAAGACAATAATAGATTATTTCTGAGTACGAGGATTAAACACAATACAGAATATAGAAGACATTTTGTGTTCTGAATAATTTAAGGAACATTTTGAAATTAAATGGGTCACAACAATTTTAACTGGAATCAATCTATTAATTTTAAAAGATGATCACTAAAATAAATTTAATGCTACAGTTTACGAGTGAGCACAAATAAGCGTTTATGCGAATAAATATGCAAATTAAAGTTTGCAAATAATGTGCACGCCCCTTTCTTAAAATCCTATCTGTTCCTTTCCACCTGCCAATGTAAATGCTCCCTATCCTCTGTATACAATCCAATTTAATTCTAGGTTTAACCTTTATCGAATTACATTAATAGTACCTGCAGCCTTTGCAAATTAAGTAAATTACAAACCTGGACCTACTACAACATCGACCTTTTACCAGAGGCATCGTCGCAGCATTGTATTGCAATATTGCAGGATTATATAAGAAGCGTTATTACAGTATTAGTTATATAACTTCAGGTACTATTTACGTCATCAGAGCTGGACGCGCGAAAATTCTTTAGTTGGTACTATTTTGACTAAAGATCATCTATATAGTTCCATAAATTGCAATATCCATGCGAAGATAATTTATTTGGTAGAGACCATCCCTTGATCTCCGTTGTAACATATCTTTCAGATTAAGTTATCGAGTTTACTAGAGGCCTTAGTGAACAAGCAGTTTATGACATGGTATAAGACTAGGCTTACTTCTCGTCTTTAGCAGAACTTCAATATTGCTATTTGCAAACCACACTCTAGAAATTCTTAACATGTGTGCCAAGCAAAATTAAGCTGTCATATAGTTAAAATTTCCGATTTGATGGCAGCATAGATATTTGGTATTTATCAATAAGTTTGACATTAACCGTTTCCGTATTATTCGACCAGTGTGTAATCCATTGTCAGTAATTGGAGTTCACACATAATTTCTAAAATATCCATAGATTTATGAAGAACTCCCATAAAATTCAGCAAAAATCCAACATTTGGGAATTAAGAAAGTTTTCTTATGCGTCTTCTATAAACACATTTTGTTGTATGTATTAGTTGAGGTAAACAATAAACGTTATCTTGTTTGGCGTATAACGATTTACAACTATTGCAATACTTAAAGAAATATGGTTTATAAATAAAAATTAAAAATAAGCGCAAGGTCAATTGTGTTCCTATTCTTGAAATAATAGTGGAAGTTATAGACTGTGGTCCACTAGGGTTAGGGAGTAGGCCCATAAAGTGTGTAATTGCATTATTGCGCACCATTAGTGGCGCGATAAACGTCTGTCTTCTGGTGTTGGGAAGCATTGTGGTTGCACCAATGGAACGTCGTAACTCAGATAGGTCTAGAACTAGTTTCGGGTACACTTTCCCCTTGATAAACCATGACAGGAAGAAATCACGCGGTGTTAAGTGAAGGGTTCTTGAGTAACAATGCATATCACGGAGTACTTAGTTTTCTTCAATTTCCGTAAGCACTTCTTCCGTCAATGTCTTCCGTTGTGGTTTGCCTACAGGTTCGAATTTGTGAAAAATCTGTGGCTTGTACAGCTGTAAGCATAATTGTTTATGAACAATATTGTCTACTCTCAGGTAATTACTTGCTACTTTCGTGTCGAATCCACTTCGTGGTATTTCGCTCAAACATAGTATTACAAAGAACTTTATTGGTTACTCTACTCATTGAAACGAACTAACATTAAATATCTCCATTATTTCTCAAGTCATTAAACTTTTTCGTATTATGCCTTTAAGCCTGTCACGCTGTATAATAAAAACTAATAATAAGTAATAATTTGAAGATTAAAATATTTGTGGCTAACCCCGATGGTTTAGTAGAGAACGCATTTTTCTCCAATTCTAAAGAACACGAGTTCAATTTCAACTTAAGTTGGTACACCTTTTAGCGAAAAATGTTTTAAAATATCTTAGTTTTCGGACACGTCCTCGTGGCAATTAAAACCAGCAGAGAAAACGCAATTTCCTCATTTTGGAGCATCAGCTGTAAAATACAAAGGCATCGAAAAACTTGCATTATCTGATATAAATACGTGTATAGGTATACTATTATAATTATACATATGTATACACACAGCGTATAAAGGTCTTACACTTATATTATTCCTTTAACCTTTAGAATAAAGTGTTGAAGCTGGGCAAATCTGATATCCATATTAAACGACGTTTTTCGGCAACTAAATTATTTTTTCGATTTCCAGTTTCACCTTAAATAAATAAACCTTAGGTTTTGAAATAGAACATCCTGTATATTATAACAGTTTGAATTGTAAGTCACTTTCTAAGCAACTGACGCTTTAACTGGGTTTAACTTGGTTACCATTTTATTTTTCAGTTGAATTTACTATGACAATAATTCCAACCTACCATAGCGATATTTAAAAAAATGAGATCATGTCAAAAACGTTTAATTATTTAATATGTGAAGGCATAAAGTATCTCAGAAGGTTTTTCAGACAAAATTTTGTAGTTTCAAATGGTATCACAATAGTAATGAGGTATCATTAAAAAGTTCAGTAGATAATCAATGTACACACGTGCTTCTTTTGGATATTGAGGCAATGCACTCAAATTACAGTAAAGAGACGATCGAGGGTTCATTTTAATACAATTTAGTAACGGTAGCTAAGATGACCGTGCATTTCTTTGATTTTCATAGTAACTTACCCTAGTCGGCCCCGACTGGTGTAGTGGTTAGCATGTTTGCCTCTACATCCAAGGAATGTGCGTTCAAACCCGATCTAGTTCGGTAAAGTTTTCAGCTGAGAAAAATTTAAAAAACGTGCACTGTTCTCGGATAATGAAGTAAAATCGTAGGTCCTGTGTCAATGTGATGTTTGACACGTTAAAAACCCTACCGGCGATGGAACTCCTCAAAATTCGGCAAAATTCCAGTAGGCATGGCGGAATGACTATGTAATAGTTCTAGTCCAATAGGGTCAAAGTAAATTCCGCATCCCGAACCATCAGCCACAAAAACAAACGAACAAAAAAGCTTACCCTAGGTCGATCAATTGAATGTTTTTGGCGAACTTGAAATTGCTTGGTGTCGTTTTCATTGGTCAGAATTCATTATGAAAGTTCAAAGCACTCTATACCGCAAAATAAAATGACCCAAAATCTATTTAACAATTGAAATGGCTCTTGCTTGGTATTTTTAGATTCACAAAATTATATAAAATGCAAAAAGGTAATAACACAGAAAGTTCTATTTGAAAAACGAAAATTGATGTGATTCTTGTGAAACTGCGATTGAAAGAAGGTAATTTTTAGTGTGAATTAGGTACATACTGTATACTTGACTTTTAGAAGTTTTTGTTTAATAAATAAATAACTCAATGGGAAACGGAAGAGAGATTAA
>JAHWXV010448525.1:0-17222 GCA_024586415.1 Phrixothrix hirtus
AAAGCCACGTTATGAAGACTCGTGGAAGGCATTATGGGATTTAAAGAAACATATTTGTGCCGGCGCCAGTAGACAGTTAGCGGTACCAAAGCTCGGCTGTAGCCTAGAGCAGTTATAGCAAACCATACTATCGACAGGACATTTTTGTCCCGGATGCGGTATTAGGGGGTTCATAGAGTTCGGCCGTTCTAGTGTTAAGTTCATATAGTAGCTTTGGTGACTCGGCTAACAAATCAGGTGTGTTAAAACCCGGATGAAGAAAATTTAATATATAGTTTATTATCGAATAAGAAAGTTAAATTGTTGGCGTCACACACTACGACAGCTGAGTTGAACAAAGTTTAATATTTGCGCAGAATCCATGACGACAACATATAATAGTTCCTCCTCTCTTAATATCATCAATTTAATAAATTCGCTTATTTAGTAAATACATTTAAAGGTATTTTATCCCTTAAAATATACCACTTTATTTACTACGTCTTTTACCTAGTCTAATAAAATATAAAAGTATCCCAAAAAATATTTCTTTCATCCTCTATTCCGTAAGAATTACTCCTTACCTCATTAAACTGCATTTACTGATGAATACTCAAAGACAAACGATATAAGGACAACAGACAGGCGATAGCAAGACGATAGACAGGTGACAGTAAGTCGACAAACAGATGACAGCAGAAAACAAACAAGCGCAACACAGGTGACAAGCAGGCGTCAGACAGACGACAGACAGATGTCAGACAGACGATGAACAGGGCGACAGACAGTCAGGCGACAGACAGACGACAGGTAGACGACAGGTAGACGGCCGATAGATGATAGACCAATGGCAGATAGATGACAGACAGACGACAACGGATGACAGAGGGATGACAGATAGACGACAGACAGACGACAGACAGACGACAGACAGACGACAGGCAGAAGACAGACAGACGACAGACAGACAACGATAGACAGACGACAGACACGACAGACAAACGACAGAGAAAGATGACGGAGAGACCAAAATGATTATCGTAATCATAAGCTAATAAATGAAAAATTTGTGTGTGTTAGTATAGTAAGTACATAATGGAAAGGAGAAAATGGTTTCCATTGCACGTCATCTGTGAACTTCTATTAGTAACGGAATTCTACTCACAACATCCCGTGTTGGAATTTCCACGCTCGGTGTGATAAGTTAGTATTCTAGTGAAAGGGAACTAAATTCTACACGACATTTACGGTAGGGTATATTAAATTAACTGTAGTTGATCGGGAATTATTGATTACGAAGCGACCTTTCAAAATGGAATGAACTATAATTATAAAGTGTTACATATACTGTACGATGTGTTATTAATCTAACCTCTGTGTGTAAGTGAACAAGTGTGAATTTTATATCTGAAGTACTTTCAAACGTTTTCTTTCACTAAACCTCCTTTTGTACATGTAATAATAATATTTATTAACCGAAAAACATATCCTTTACAAAAACATAATTATAGAAAAAATATAGTAAAACAACAAAACCAAAAATATATAGGTAAAACCTTATATAATTTTTATTATTTATTAGTAGACTAAGTTTATTTGAATTTCTTTTTAGCTTTTCACAAGTAGTAGCAAAAGTATAAACCACTCAGAAACCGATCTAAATACGATTAACTAGTAAATATTGAAGACTTCTACAACGTAAGCAAAGGATAAGGTTAGATTTAATCTCGGCGTTGTATTAATGGGGCGTCGGTCAAATCGTCCGATGTCGCAAAGAGATCAGGGCCAGCACAACGTAGTTAAACTGAGTCTAAAGAAAAAGATGTTGGGCGTCAGCCGTTCGCAAAACTTCAGAAGCAACACACGTCTTAACGACAAGGTGTGCCATATATTTACGCTACCCTAGATCTTACTTAGCTGCAGGGCTGGTCCAGCAGCAAGAAGTTGTACTATTAGTCGCAGAAAATAACTAAACGTTATATTAAACAATAACATTATTCCACCAGGGTGTGGCGATAACAATCACTTAATTGCATAACAATGATTGAAACACAACTAGATATTGCAAAGAAATTTTTATTTTCCCGTAGGAAAGCATATATCAAGCATATGGTTAATTACGGTGCCTTTCTGCCCGTTTAAGGCTAACACGAAATAATTCCTGGCAGGGCATTAGTTAAAGCAAAAGTAAGTATAATAACAATATTTTTATATTCCCGTGGAAATGCATACATCAATCAAATAGTTAATGAAAATACGTTTTTACCGGATTAAGGCAAACACAAAATATAAGCAGTAATTTTCTTTGCTATGCGGTCAACACTCAAAAGATTCTTAAATTAAATATTTTCAAGTAAAAAATTAATAAATGTTCTTTTTACCGGATTAAAGTCAACACAAAATAATTCACTAAATGCAACTCGTATTTCAGATGTTCACATATGAGTTAAAATGGTGAACGCAAACTAGTCCAAAGCATTAATATAGAGTTAATCGATTTCGAAACTGTTCTATAATACACTATCCGTTAAAGGTATGTAAAATAAATTGATAAAACAAATGGACTGAAGGCCCATGAGTAACAGTTATTGTTATCGAGAAAAAGTGGCCGTGTGTAAGTCCACCAAAATCTTAATATTAAACTATTAATGAAAAAAAAATGTATTGCTAGATAGTGAAAGATCTCATAGTACGATTTGTCGGTACATTATTTACCGTGACATTAAAAATAAACAGAGTAATTATAGTATTCTTTAGATCGCGTTACATTACATGCAATTACACATAATTTCAAATTCAATAGCTACTATCTAATCAAAACAAATTTCTATAGAAGCAAAAATATTGGTAAGCTATGAAGACGTATGTCTTGTATCATATGATACGCGAAAGCTGTAATGTTGCATGAATCGAATATAGATAGCTCGTGGCGAATAAAAAATCACTACAACGGTTACAAATTAGAGATTCCTGCAAATCGACGTCCAAATTTACTTATGAAATCTAAATATTAGGTTCGCCGTATACGACCTAGAACAAGGATTATAAGTCCAAACGCGGCGTCGCAAAACTCTGTTGTACCAGCTGGCTCGTTAGATGCCGGAGAGGGATCGAGGTTAACACAACGTAGGATAGCTTCCAAGAAAGAATAAGATACAGAATGGATGCCAGTCGTTCGCAGAATCACAGAGGCAGCACACACCTGAACAACAAGGTGTGTGGTGTACTTACTCTATCGTAAAGTTCTTTAAACTGTACTATTGTTTCAGCAGCCAGAAGTTTAACCTAGCTGGAAAAAGGGTTAGGTAAAGCTATTTGTTGGAAATAACTCAACACAGATAAGTAACAACAGTATTTATTTCAACAAGCTGGCGAAATCAACAAAGAAAAGAATTGTAATTCCACAACAGAGCGTTAGGTACTCTTAACATAACAAAGTGAAATTTATGTCCTCGTAGGGACGTATACATCAAACAAGAGTTACTGAATTCGGCCTTTTAAAGATTAAGGTTAACATAATATATAGTAATTAAACGGTCGCACCTCGTATATCAAATGATAACAAATGGCTCTAATTAGTAACTACGTCTTACTTGGATGCGAGTGTATGAAAAACATCATTTTAAATTAAATGAGAAATAAAGCGTTACTAAGTCATGATACACTAACAGCGTAAGTAATAAAACGAATTTACCTAAAAACAATTAGACCGATGATCCATTTGCAACGGTTACGTTCTCGAGATTAAACTTAGCATATGCATAAATATCCACTCAAATAACTGTATTTTAAATTAATTAAAGGTAATAAACAATAGCTTTATGATAGTGGAAGATTGCAAGGTATAGTTTTGTAGCGTTTTTAAAATAAATAATAAAAACAAAATAAGTGAATATCAAATTAGATAGCGTTACTTTACAGTCAATAGTATAACTTCAATACATTGAAATTAATGTGTTTAAATAAATATTACGTATGTTATAAGTTAAAAATTAAAACGTAGAGAACATAGTATGACTTTAGGAGTAGAGTGGATAATTTGATAAAATTCAACGGAGATGTTATACAAATACATTGCAGCTTATTTATGCTAAGTATTTATTAATTTGAAAAATCGGCATAACTGTGCGCTGCAAGTTCGACGACATATAGCGAAGAGATAAATAAACAAAACTGTACGACCTTATTTAGAGGCGAGTAGTAACCAGAAATCAACAGGCAGCATCCGTAAAGTTGCGGCATCTTGATAAAGAAAACGCCTGGCGAAATGAAGCCCCCGGCGGTAAACTAATAAATATAAGACAAAAATTATCAGCAATGTTAATTAAAACATCAACGAGATACATACCGGTGGTTAGGTATCACAGAAGTACAAATAAAACCAGCCGTTTCTGCACAGAGCGATTAGTAAAAAGAAAGAACAAGTCGTGCCTTGAACATATGCACATGTTGCTATAGCTGATAGTATAGAAAAGATCGACACCTAACATATGAGAAATGTTTGTCGAATTTAACCAAGGACTTTTGATTTAATATGAATGTAATAATAAGATTTTAAAATACAGAATGTTCTAAAGCAGATTAATCAATAATTAATAAAGAAAACAATTTGCTACAAAGAATTTTTATAACAACTGGAAATAAATTATGTATAAACAAACGAAGTTAATTTAAAAATAAAGCAGAAATTCGAATTTATATGCCCAATAGTTTAATAACGTGTATACGAGGTTCAGCAAAATAATAATTAATTTGTATAAGTAACCGAAAAGATTACAAATCTAATTTTGACCGTGACGCCCATCGTTCAGGAATTTACAAAGAACTATTTGAAAAGTATAACTATAACATGCGATTTTCATGCGACGATATTAACAACGTAATAGTAAGAAAAAAATTACGACCTTATTCCAAGTTATATTAATATTGCATCATAGTCGAATTAACGATGATGCCTGAGAGATCTTAACAGAAATGGTTGGTGTACATCCTGAATACAAGATTCGGATATCCTCTAAATCATGAACAGAGGCATCAACGGTGAACTAATCGTACTCAAAATACAATTACTAATTAAGTTAATTAGCAAGTCGGCGAATACCTACCCCATCTTCGCATATGTCGATAGCACAAAGGAAACCAACCATTACATAACAGATGAATACAAATAATACTAGCAAGTTATGAATACAAATGTCCATGTGCGGTATAAAACCGATAGTAAATGTCCATAAAATTCAAATAAGGATTTTAGTTTAAATTTATAAACGTTAGATCGCGGCACCTCCTGACAACGGGATTTGAAAATACGGTTCTCTATAAATACTATAAGCTAACAATTAAAATTCACGATTCTTTGCTAAATGGTAACAAAACAATTCTTACAAAGATCGTAAGCAAATTGCATACAAACCTTTCACATTAACTTAATAATATAAATATCAATTTCAGTTTTTGTACCCCAGGAATTTATAAAACGTAGATATGGAATTAAATACATACAAATCGTTCTATCGTTAAAGCAGCTTTCAATACCTTTACCAGTTTTACTGTCAATTCAACAAGTAGATGCGCTCTATTTAACCAACTTTGATTAGTTCATATACAGCGTGGACCGAATATTCTAACATCAGTACCTTTGAACTTACCACGAATTCACTGGCTTAGTTGGTCGACATTTAGGACTATTTACACTGCTCTGCGGCTATGAGGCCAGTTTCACACGTGCCAATGAAACATGTAGAAAAAATAAAGCAAAAAATTTTAACATAGCATTGTAGTTGATTATAGAGTAACCTTTTGGCTGTCACTGAATCTTAAATCTAAAATTAAGTAAAGTTTGCCGTTTATTAATTGTTATTACACGTAATGTACACAACTATATAGAGGACTTAAATTTTAACTGTTTCTGGTTTTTGTAGTTATTTTTAGTAAGATGTAAAAAATAACTATTATAAGTTCTAATTTTCAAGGTGTTTATATTAAACAAAATCTTTTCATTTACCCGGCGTTGTAATCAACTATTCCTAAACCAACTGAACAATTTGTTATCCATTTTATCATTTCGTCTATTAAATTTCTTGTTTACTTAAATAAATATAAATGTAATAATTCATAATAGTATACATTTGCTGAACTAAATTCCTTACACCGCTTCACATTATAGCTTCTTTACCTTATGTTTATAGCAATGTCCTGGGTACCACTATCGCTCGCTGATCCGCGCAATCTATTGTTTCCCTTTTAGCTCGTATATATATATACGTATATTTAATAACCGTTTTTTATTGTATGTTAATGTATTTGATTTTATAGCAAGTCGAAGGATTTTCTTAATATCTCTTCAAATAGACAAGCTACATTGGATGTTTTCATGACAACGTGATTATTAATTAGAAATACACCAGGAAATCTAGATTATACTATAGTATAAAGATCTCTTTCTTTTAAACTTAAGAGTTGTTTTTCCTGAATTGCTAGATTTGTATAATTAATGATTTAATTCTCGTGTTCTTAAAATAACAGGAAAAATCGAGTACTTATTTTGAACACTTTTTACTCTACTAAATAAGCGCCTACTTGGAAAATTTTGATATTGTCTCTCGTTGAAATTGTGGATAATAATTAGAAACTCTTGTTAATATTTCCATTTTATTAAAGTCAATATCATGCTGTATATTTTCTAAGGCATATCCAGCGTCAACAAATTTTAATTACTGACTAAATCTGCAAAATCGTTGGTGATTCTTCCTTTCGATAATGACAGTGCCTTTTGACTGACCACAAGAACAGCTCAATTTATAAACGTCAGAAGTAATAAGAAATCCACAGAATCTAAATTTGATTAATATTTTTGATAGGTTTAAAGATAGTTCTAATGCCACAGTGGCTCAACATTCTATTAATTCTATCAGTAACCAATTTTATATAAGGTAAATGAGCAGGACTCGTAGTTAAAACTACAGTCCTATTAGAACTTCTTTTTTTGGAAAATAACTGTATTCATTGCATTTAGTGAATATTTTTTTAAGTTATCCAATTCAATATTCAGAAGGGAAGGATCGAAAACTATTCGTGCTGTATTAACCATAATTTTAATAATCCCAAATTTCTGACCTATCTAAATATCTGTCGATTTAAGTTGATTTTCAGTAAATACTGAAACATAAACTGAGATTAGAGTTATTGGAAAATAAATCATCTAAGAAAGGTAAACTTTGATTAGTTTTCGACTCCATAGTAAACGAAATATTTGAATGGATACTATTTAACGTATTTAAAAGTTCAATAAGAGAATCCTTTCACAGCTTATAGCGCAGTCACTTTTGGTCTTAAAGACAGCTTTTCCAAGTGTTATAAATTCAAATTTTTTCATGTAAAAGTTATCAATTACTAGACTAAAGGAGAACCCATGGCAACACCATCTAACTGTTCAGTTCAAATTCAAAATTCGATTGAAAATATGATTTTTAAGTAATGATTAAACAAGTTAGATATACCCTTTGAAAAAATGTTGTTAATATATTTCACAGTATCATTAATGGAACCTTAGTAAAACAGAAATAATATCAAAACTGACTTATTTAAAGCTTCCCATCAATTTAACAACATGTTTATAATTAATGATATTACGTCCGGTTTTACCAACAGGTGGCTTTAATAAACCATTTAAATATCTTGCCAAATTATATGTAGGAGAACCCATAAGTATGCACAGTAGGTCTGAAAGAAATATTGTTCTCTTGTATGTTAAAAAGACCATACAGTCTAGGAAATAAGGCTTCAGAACTAGTTAAAGTCTTTTAGACTTCATCTGCGATAAAGGAAATATTAATAAGTTGCTTTGTTAATTAAAGAAATTTCTTAATAGCGTTATTCTTAAGTTTCCCATAAATTATTTAAACAGGAAGATCTTGAATTTTCTTGTTATAATCTAAAGTATTAAAAAACCATTGTCGCATATCTTTTATCTGCAGGTAAAATAATAACATCTTTGCATTTTTGAGTTTTGAAGAGCACGCCCTTGACAGGAAGGAAGATTAATTTTAGGGCCATTAATTTTTAAACATCTTATTATTGTTTCAAAATTTGAAACTATTTCTTCAATAGGTATAAATTTAGGAACAAATTTGCAATAACATTTACAGCATCAATTGGTAATGATTTGTTAAAAAGTTCAATAGCAATACGATCTTTATCTAAAGTCGATTTACAAGTAAGCTTTCTGTGTTTGTGAACATTTTACAAACTCAATTTTTTGACGCTTAGTAAACATATTATATTCATATAGATGCGATTGAAAGATATAATGTCAATTATATTCCAGTCATACTTTTAATAAAGGCACTAAATTTTAAATAACTATATAAGAAATTCTTTGTATTTATATCCAAATCTCTCCCCAACATTTTAACCTAACTGCGTAACAACGCCGTTTCAGATTTTTCATATATTTTATTTTGCTGGTTATTGGAAAAATGTTTTTTAATATGTAAAATTGTGGGAAATACCTTTTTATCGCGGCAACATAATAACATATGCAACGGTGACAGTAAATGAGCTTTTATCAAACGTAATGTTTCAAATTCTTTGATCTTTCCATAAAGGTTTAAAATATATTTGTGGAAACTGTTATAGTACGATATTCAAAATACAAATATTAGCTAGAGTTTCCAATATTATACTTGACTTCAACGAGAGGCAATAGAAATATATAAAAATCCTAATAATTTAAATAGTGGTGTCGAATTCGATAAATCATCGCAACTTGTTTTAGATTAGTTTTAGTTAGCTGTGCTTGTTATTCAATTGTATGTCAATTTTATTGGTAAGGTCTAAAGTTAAATAAAAATGTTACACAGTTTATCCAAAAAACATAGATTATTATGAGCACAGAATGTTGCCAATTTAACAAATTACTTTTTTGAAAGCGTGATTATAATAATAATTATTATTTTTAACTATACGGGAGCTATTTTAAGAGAAAAATCTATGTGATTATAATTTCTAAATCATCATGATTAGAAGTTTTTTAATATTTTGATCTGGCCAAGTCAACTTTCAAGAGCAGTCCCCCGCGTTATTCTGCAACACCCTGTACTATATTAGATTTAAAGAGCAAAATCGGATAGTAATCTAATATTGAATGTATGAAAACCTAAACGCAAATAAAGATGAAAATGAATATCCCCTCATTGTGGGCATTTTAAATGATGCAAGTAATTCTACAGCGACTCACAAATCGAGGGTGTGTATGACGCTGCGCCATATTTTTATTACTTATTCCTTGTGTTATACAGTGAAGTTTTATATTATGCCAGAAACCCTCAAACAAATATTTATTATTTTTTGAAACAATAAAATTTTTGCAAACTGTATTTGAAACCAAATAAGTTATAAAAATTACCCACGGTATGAAAATGGTCCATAGCGGTCTACTTGTGAATTTTGAATGTCAGCCGAATTTGCGTACACCAAAAATTAATAATATTTCGCGCTTCATTCAAGTAACCAATGCAAATCGTGTTACCTAACAATCAATAGGCGCTTTGTAAGTAATTCAGACGGATTCGTAAGTATAACCTGTCCCTAGCTAAATGTTGTCCTGTTTGATTTGGGAAATAAAAACCAGCAGTAATATTGTAATAAGTAATAGTTATTTCGACATGGTCGTCTAAATTTTTACATCATGTTGAATATAACAATCGTAGCTTATAATAAGGAATATGTAAATAAAGAGCTCTTGTGTTGTAAATAAAAATTTAAAGTATACTCTTTTAAATTTGAAAACAAAATTATAGTTAAGAAATGCGTGGGTTTACAAGACCTCAATAAAATTATTTCATTTATTAATTCGGTTGATCTAGATCGACCCAAATTTACAGAATGGTACCGTCTACATCTGTTACATACAGCAGATGTAGGTAACAGAAAAGCAGACAAATAAATTAGAGCATATAGTGTAACTTCAGTAAATAAAGGACGTTATTGTTGATGGATGCATACACATTGCAAAATTGGGACTTTAATGCGCTATCATGAAGTTGAGTCACGGAAGGTGAAACTTCCTGAAGTCAGTTTCTTTTAGAATTCACTGAAAACCAAAAAATCTGTTCTTGATCATTCCCAAGCGTTTTAGTTTATAAAACCACGCAAGCGTTATGTTTTACGCTCTTGCTGTTCTTACATTACGTAGTTAAAACAAAACAAGAGATATTTTTACATAAAAAATGTTTTTCGTATAATTGCTATTAAGAATTAAAAATTCAGCTGCTGAAAAGAATCTCATACACAAATAGTAAATTTTATGTAGTAAAGTAAGTTTCTGCCATGACACTACCTCAGTCACTAAAATCAAAGGGTTTAACTAGTGTACCTGAGCAGTTATTCGAAGTGAATTGTGGCTTTTACAACACAGGAAACTGAGTACTTAATTTCACTAGCATTTATTTCCAAATATTTTTTACAAAGGAAAGCTTCCCAAATATTTAGTTGATTTAGTTCACTAGATATCACTACTACACATTGCATTAAGATAGAATATGACGCGTTCTATGATATTTTAATAATTATACCATGAAATACTTCTTTTTCAAAGAGTTGAAAACACACAAACAATGAAAATGTAAATCTGAAACTAACAGAGAATAGTTGAGAAAATTGTCAAAATCTGTTATGAAATTTAATAGTAAATAGTAATTTAAATTAAAGTGTTTTGTATGGTTCAACAGCTTCTCTATGGGTAATCCTATAAGAACCATAAACGAAGGCGGGCGACACATTTCTAATTTATTATTGGTTATTTTTGTTTTATTGAGCTCGGTATTCTTTATTTACTCTCTATTCTACTTTTTTTTTATAAAATCCCAAATTTTTCGTCCACCATAGAGTTCTTTATGTAGCGATAATATATAGGAAACACTATTAGTAGGAAATTATTTATTTCTTTAGCCCCTGTATAATTTTCCTAGTTAGTATTAGGATAATTGCTTTACGAAGAAGTGGCTTCAAAATAAGGAGCATTGCGTCAGCAACAAATACATTTTAATATGCACGACGAAAAATATCTGTATAATGTCTAATTGCATATTTTTCAGATAATCCTTATTAAAGTTTTCAGTCCACCCCAGCTTTTAACTTGGTCTACTGTATCTAACAATAAGTCTCTAGCAACAGAATGACGCATACGATTTCGCACATCTCAGCTGATTATGAAATATCCGTAAATGTGTTGGATAGATAATTACTGTTTAAAAATAAAGGTTTGATTTTGTTTCTTAAAATTTCTGGTCGTCCTTTAATTGTACACATTTAAGATAAAAGCCAGTTTTTACTTAAGAGATGCTACCAACCATTTGCATTTTTGAGAAAAAGAGTGTTCTGCGATGTTTCAAGCTGTTTTACGCAAAATTTATGAGCAATGTTTGTGCTGGTGTAATGAAAGTTGAAATCGTCGCCTTTTTAAAACTAAATTAATTGCGTTTTGGTAAATGTGCGTTATGTATAATTTAAATTTTGTAGAAATGGCACAAACTTTGACGTAATTTTCATGCAGCAATACATGCCTTTTATAGAAATTAATATGGATTGAACAGGCTTTAATTTAATGCATTCATAGCTACTAAAATAAAAACATATCAATTTAAGATATTCGACAAACAACTTTTTAAATAATTACTTCCCAAATAATTAAATTTAATACGAAGGGTAAATTTAACCGATTTAGAAGAATATGTTTTATTGTCTTTTATTAAAACAGAAGTCGGCCATGAACTCGATGGAGAAATAAATGTAATATCACATTTGGTAAGAAAATTCACTGTAGCATTTATGTTTTTAATTACGCTTCATAATAAAACATAGCCAGGGTTATAGTCATGACGGATTTTTCCGCAAACACATGAAAAATTTCTCTTTGAGTAACATTAAAATATTTTACAGATTTGTGTTCAGTAAGAAACTGTGCTAAATAATATTCCTAATATTCGAGGCACCCTCTATAACTAAAATTTAACATAGTTAACTACTGCACGTGGAATTACCAGCTGCAGCAGGTATTTATGTACTAGAAAACTATAATTTTGTCGTTTAATTGTAAAACATACGCCAGCTGTCTTCAAAAAAGAATTTGCGTCGAAAATATAGGAAACCATTTGAAGTGGACATAAAAACACAGAAGACTGAGAGTAAACCTAAAGTGATTTTGCTTGATTATTTTTGTTATATAAAATTTTTAGAAAACAATTATCGAAGTTATGTATATTCTTTTCGCAAATAAAGGAAACTAATCTAATCGAAGTGCTTCTTTCATCAGTGTTGAGCATGTAATTTTTAAATTATGTTTTGGATTTTATATTGTAATATTCTTTAAAGTGTTTTGCTTCATAATTACAAATTCTTTACTGGATTTTTAAACAACAGTGAATAAGCTCGTACAGTAAAACCAAAGCGAAAAGAACTTTTATTTTACTTTACTATTTATTAATTCAGTATTAATTCAATTATATTGAAATTTTATGCTAGAGTAATCTGAAAACTAGTTCTGATAATGTCGGTTCGTCATTTAAAAACTTGTTTAATGGTGAATTTTCTACATTGCTTACAAGTATCGTTGCTAACGAATGTTGATAGGAACATCTTTCTTTTATGCAACAATTTCTTTCGTTTACTATGAAAAACTATAATATATAATTACCAAGGGCTTACAAAAACAATCATTATATTTTGTATTTTCTATTTCCTTCATATTATATTTTCGAGACAAAATTTTGACAAGCAGTCGCAAGTAATAGTTTTTAATACATGAACATTATTGATTTCTAAAATTATGACACAAGCCAAATGAGAAGTCAACACTTCAATTCTGTCCCAAATGAGCAATTTTTGTCGAAATAAAATACACTCAAATGAATTTTTTTCAGCAGACGTACTACGTTTTATAAAAAATCTATCACAGTACATTAATGTTGTGACCTCAATTTCTTTCCGTCACTTCTGGTAATTCAAGGCAATATTTGGAACATCATTAAACATTGTGCAAGGTGTAGTAGCTGTAGACATCTGCTGTTAATGACATAAAAATTAATATAATAACAAATGTAATATTACTGATACAAACTCAATTCAAAGGAACAAAATTTAAATTAAGAGTTGTTAATTAAATTGTAGAACATTTTTAAGAAACGTCAATAAATTATTCCAGCGTGATAAAATTAATTACAAACAAATTCTTAAATATTTAAACAAGAATTTACCAAATATTCGATAAATTACAAAAATTTGAGAACATAGTAAAATACCCTGTTGCATATGTCAGCAATATAATTATTTCCAATTTGTATGTGCCACTTGTAATTAATTTTTTCAAATAACTGTAAAAATTCGCAACTTAATTAACAATTATAATTGGCATTTAAAGTTATATAGTAACCCAACTGGGAAACGAAACCGATTATGTATCAATAAATTTGTTACACTCGCACTTCTTGTTTAAATTGAAAGAAACATCAAATACAACACTTTATGCTGGAATATTATTAACACGTGGTAAGGAGAAAATATTTGAAGCAAATACACCAACAATTAAATGTAATGCATTTGTATTTAACAAGATTCGTATCTAAAATATATAATAAGTACATACAAAATTTAACTAATTGGCCACAAAATTTTCTTATAATTTTGAAAATGCGAACCCGTTTGACATATTTCAAAATTATACACAAAACGATTGGGAACCGTTTGTAATTAAAAGGGCAAACTTCTGTATTAATGTTTTAAGTTGAAATTAATGCATTCCTGTGAATTTGATACAGGGCGCAAAAATCAAACCGCAAACTAATTGCACTTTTAAATTAAAAATGCTTCCGGGATTCTAATTTGAATAATTGACACTTAAAAATTGCAAACCTTAACGAACCAAAACAATGTCTATTTATATTCAATTCTATACGAATGTAATCACTATTTTCTCAGATTAAAAATTGTGTAAGGTAAGAGCAACGGACAAAATTTCGTGTTAATTTGTATTAAGAATTTTGTGAGTTATTACACGCTTTCCTGTTACGCACGTGAAGATAAATAGGTTCCGCTCGGGAAGCGTATTGTTGATAGAGCGTCGCGACGCACACTGAACTTGTTAGATGTAATCCTAACTAAAATTTCGTGGATGCCATCACGCGCAAATCCATTTCGTTACACTAACATTCATTTTTGGAAAACTCGTCAAGTCTATATTTACTCTAACAAATTTTCTCTTAAATTCTGCAGGTATTCATTATAAAAATAAGTGAAATTGGAAGAAATGTTATTAAATATTTCGAAATATACATCTTTAATATTCTCGTAGTAATAAATAATTTTCTGTGAACTAAAGCACCTTTGGTTATATCTTAGGTACGAATAAATCAATTTTGATTGTTTTGCATAGATAGAAAGCATTTATTATTCCATTTGCAATGATGGGCTAATGTAAGAGGCTTCGATTTTAAATTTCAAAGTCGTGATGGCTAGCGGGAAGAGACCAAACGTACAATTTAATCAAGAGTGGTTTTCAACTTCCCTCGCGAAAACTAAACCATAGTATTTTTTCCCAAAGTCGTTGTTATTTTAGGTTCAGAGTTATTCGATGTGGCTGTTTTAAAATGGGAAACCACTCTTAACGTTTAATGAAGTAGATAATAAAATGGCTTTTTAATTCTGTTTGCTATTCAAAGTCACCCAGGGCGAGATAAGTTAAAGCTACAGAAAAGCTTCCTAACATAGTACTTATGCTTATTTAATTATGAATATGGAAATATAACAATACGCAGAAAATATATCTGACGACCCCGATCGATTTACTATATTATTTATAATTGAAAAGGATACTTTGATAATAAATTCAACGTTTCAAGCGATAAATGTTGGTAAAAGTTCATGAAATTTGATATTGGATATTATTGACCTAATCAATTATCATCTTTAATGTTGAACTGTTATTCATTTTCGAGCAACTCAAAGAAAATGCAACTTAGGTGTGTCAAAGATATTTCCTGAAATTTACATATAAGTAAATTTACTAATTCAATTATATACCTGCTTCACGGTAATAATCTAGGTAACTAGTTTAATTGCATTTATTAATTAAATTCTAAATGTAAAAGAAGATTATTGATTATTATATAAAATAGAGCAGTAAAACGAACCTTTGTGGTTAATTACCAAATTAGTATTTGTTCAATTCGTCTTCAACTTGTTAACGTCTTAACTGAAACAGTATCTCGAGAACGTTAAAAATTATTTTCTAATGACAACGGCTTTTAACTTATCTGACGTATTACACTAAATGACTATATGTATTGTTGATAAATTAAATAATCAACTACTGTTTATTTCAACTCATACATTGGGTCTTTGTTGGAATGTGAATTTAAGATATATACTCACACAGAGATCAAGCATACAAGTAATGAAATCTTCATGGGAACGGTAGTAAAATAAATACAAAATATAAGTAACATGTATTTTAAATCAATTTAATATTAATATTGTTTCATCTTATTTAATAGTTAATCATTAACTATAAATAAAATAAAATTCTTTTACGTTTTACTGCTTTTTAACATTACAACAGTTTTCTATACTTCGCGAACAATCCATTTCTACTATTAGGATGATAAAGTGTGCATAATTTAATAAACGAATTAAAAATGAACAATTAATTAACGCGAATAATGCAGTCCAGCAAATAAAATTTGAAATGAAAAAATTTCAAATTTAATTCGATAATTATAATTTTAAAATTGAATGCTGCAAAATTATTGTATTTTCCGATCTATCTGTTTATATTTAAGCTACAAAGCTATTACGTGTGAATTTCGCAATTTAATTGATCTAGTTCATGTATTAACTTTATCCGCTGGTTACTGAGATCTTATTGAATAAAACACCCATTTTTGCAATTATTATTTATTAACAAACTGCACTGTACCGCATTGAATGTCTTACTGGTTTTACAAAATGCTTAGAAACATAGAGAGGGTTATTTTACCCTCTCCAGTCAGTTAAGTTTAAACATACTGGCCTCTATGTTAAAATTACAATTGTAACATTATTTAATATATGGTTATTCTAAATACTAATAAATTTAATCTAATGTGAAAGGTTGTGTGTTTATTGGTAACTTATTTACTGCTCTTTTTAGTTTACTATTTGCAGTTTTTACACTCACTACACGCACAATATTATCCCCGCCAGGATGTAGTTGGGTTATGCGTCCCAATTATACGGTGGTAAATTGTTATCTACCAATATTACTAAATCGTCGATACTCAGTGCTGCAGTTTGCCTTATCCATTTTTGTCGCACTTGAAGCTCATGAAGATATTATCTCTACCATCGTTTCCAGAAGTGTTGGGCCATTTGCTTGAATTTGTTGGAACTGTGGCAATCTGTTTTTTGGTTTATCTAATAAGTGATGCTCTGATATCGGTGCGAAACTTCTTCCAATAAGAAAGCGTGCGAAAGTTAAGGGATTAAAATCTTTAAGATCATTACTTATAGGAGAAATGGGTCTGGAATTAAGCATAGCTTCAATTTGTGTTAGCAATGTTGGGTACTGTTCATATGTTAATATTGAATCGCCTATTATTCTTTTTAAATTTGCCTTCATTGCCTTTATACTTGCTTCCCAAATACCTCCAAAATGAGGAGAATTTGGTGGAATAAATTTTCACTCAATATTTTGATTAACTAATGACTTAATTATTGTGGCGTTTTTCGTTAAAAATGATGCGAGTTCGTTTAATTCACGATTTGCGACTACGAATTGTGACCACTGTCGGAATGCATACTACTTGGCGCTCCTCTACGAGAAACGAAACGTCTTAGCACTGCTAAAAAAGATCCAGTTGTTAATTCACTGACTAATTCTAGATGTACCGCTTTTGTGCTTAAAGAAATAAACAAGCAAATATAACACTTATAAATTTTATCTCTTGTTTTAAATGGACCTGCATAATAAACACCGCTATTATAGAATGGTGGTGATAGAATTACATGACTTGCCATGTAGCAATTTGAATGAGTGTATTTATTAGAAACGTGACAAACAAATCTTTGACCGTCTAGCTCTAAAGTTATCGGCAGAGTAGGGGTAGGTCTAATGTTCTTTTTGGTCTTCCACTACACTCGTTAGAAACAGAACAGAAAGTAGCTATTAAATTGAATTAATTATCGTAGTATTCCAGAAGTGATTAAGTTCA
>JAHWXV010448574.1:0-14045 GCA_024586415.1 Phrixothrix hirtus
CATGTAATAATTTATTTACTGTTTATACAAGTTATTTTACTCCAAATTTCGTTGAAGAATCAACTCTTTTACGGTAACGTAACAGTAATGCAAGTTGGGCGTTATTTTATTTAGATTGTATTAAGTATTATTAGAAAAATTCTTACATCATATTAAAGTACGACATTTTAACTTTACGATAAAATGAAATAAGTAGCGCTTTCACTACATCTACAAAATTGATTTATGATCATCGTTTGTTCTATCATATTCCATAGTGCGTTGTTCCACTCATCTTGCCATATGGTAAAATGCGATTGGTAATGTCGGATTTTGTCAGCGCTCTTTCTCTCAGTATATTGTTTAGTCTGTCTTGATCGCCTTTTTTGAGTCGGTACCTGGTTGCTGTCTTCTTAGCCTGTATATGCGCTGGAACTATACCCATAATTACCAACAAAGGGTCCAGTGACGTAGTGCCAAAGGCCCCGGTAAGTCTGGGTATTTCCCCCCCTCTGAGTAGCCAGCAGTTTCTTTTTAAATTGGCCGATATTTAATCTATGTACCCAGGTACTAGCCGCGTACGTTATAATTGCCATTGCTACGTTATTAATATATAGCCTTGAACTCGGCAGAGTGATCTTAAAGTCTTTCTGGCAATTCTGGATATTTTTTGCAATATACTGGGCGCTTTCTCGCAGGTGTTGATGATGTGCGTCTTGAAGTTCTGTTTTTCATCTATAGTTACCCTTAGGAACTTGGCGCTCTTGGCTCTGGAGATCTTTTGACCGTCCATTGTTATTACTGGGTCCCTCTTCAGGGATGCCCTCACCAGGGTATATATCGTTTTTTCGGTGACAGCTTTAGTTTAACCTCAAGGCACAAATTTTGAATCTTTTGTGATGTGGTGTTCATTTTGGCTTCTAATGCTCTTCTAGATTCGGCTTTTAGGAGTATGGCCACGTCCTAGCAGCCGAATCTAGAAGAGCATTAGAATTCAATTTTTCGTGGTAGATGTTCCTATACTCATATTTTTACGTATCTGTTACTTCAATAATAAGGGACCTTAGATATGGTAAAAAGAAAAGATTTTACTTTTATCTGTAGTAAATACGTATATCCATATTTCACACAGGTGTACGATGTTTTGATTCCTTTCACAATTGAATTAATATAAATTATTTATTTGGCCATTGAACCATTTTGATATGAAGCTGCAAAATAATTTGTCTTAATTCAATGAACTTTGCATTTACAATAACGCATTTACTACAGATAAAAGTAAAACCTTTTCTTTTTACCATATCTAAGGACATTTGTCTTTATTCAGTCCCTTATTATTAAAGCAACAGATACGTAAAAATATGATTATAGGAACATTTACCAAGAAAAATTAAATAAAGTATTAACGATACTACAGCACCCAAGATTTTAAATACAACTATGTTAATTTAAAAATCTGGTATGAGACAACACATGGCTTTCTTTTTCGTACATAGGTATACAAATAAGCAAATGTTCACAAATATTTAAAATATTATTTACGTTTATTTTGGGAACGATAATTGTAGCGGTCACCCATCTAAGTTATTGGATATTGCATAACTCCAGAGATTTTCTCTAATAACTCGCTTCAACGTATTTTTTTAGGAAAACCTCTAAGTTCACGTAAAAGGATATGAAGGACGCAAGAACCGTAGCAAGCTTCAAAAAAATTTTTTGGAGCAAATCGCAAAAAACTTAAAAGTCGCAAGAATAAAGTGGCACTTCCGGTTATTCAATTATAACTAAATTCTTGCCGTTTCATGTACCGACAACACAAAACATAAATTTTGTTTTTGTAATTCATATAATAATTACTTTTTGAGAAACGTTGTTCACAACTAATACTCCAAGTACTTCCGATTACTCGATTTTCAAAAATTTATTAGAGAAACTCCTTGCTTAAAATAAAACTAAATTAAGTAGCTAAGAAATATACTAAGTTTAAAAAAAATTCTTATAGTTAATTTCAAGAAAACCGTGAAAATGAAGAATTCGGAAAATATCTAAAAATGTCAGAAATGAAGTGATACTTCCGGTTATTCGATTCTAACCAAATTTTGAATTTTACATAAAAATGAGATTCTGACTCCAAATATAAATTTTCATTTAGCTAAGAGTACTAGTTGCATAGTTATTGTACTCAGAATTAACAGTGAAAGTACTTCCGGTTACTCGATTTACAGAAAACTTTCTGAGTAACCGCCTAGATTATATAAAAGTATCTTAAATGCTTAACAAACTTCAAAAATTTTAAAAAAATCGTTATAGCCAATTTCGAGAAAATCACGAAAATCCAAAAATTCGGAAAATATCTAAAAATGACAGAAATAAGGTTATTTGATTTTAACTACATTCTTGTTTTCGCACACTAAATTGATTGTGACCTTACATATAAATTTTTATTTAGCTACGGTTTTCAGTTCCACAGTTATTTTAATCAGACGTAATGGCGAAACTACTTCCGCTTACTCGACTTACGGAAAATTTTGTGAAAAACCGCGTAGGTTACACAAAAGGTCATTAAATATGTAAGGAATACGGTAATTTAAAAAAACCGTTATAGCAGATTTCGAAAAAATCTCAAAAAACCTAAAAATGACAAGAGTAAAGTGGCACTTTCGGCAGTCGCGTGCGGCGATGGATAGGACTTTTGGTTTTCGAAGCATCGTGTTCACACATACACGCATGCACACTCGCACGCACACATACATAAACTCATATACATACAGACACACACACAAACACACACACAAATACACACACACCACACACACACACACACACACACACACACACACACACACACACACGACACACACACGCAGACACATACACATACACACACGCGCGGGCGCACACACACACAGACCAATTTCGAAAAAATGTTTTTCGTACTAGGGGGCCCGAAAACGTATATTTCCATTAAAATTTCGACATCGAAAATTTTGGCCGATAGCGATGGTTTCTCTTTTACCTATATGTCATACAGTTAAGAAAAAAGTAAAAATGAATAAATAAATTTATAAGAATAACCAAAATGTTGTTAGTTTAATAATCCAGTATTGAGAGTGAGGATAATAAACTAACTAAACGAGCTGATTTTTAATGTACAATATACAAGGGCTATTACGTCTTAAAAATGTTAAAATCAAAAATTAAATGAAGTATGAAGTATGAATTTTTGTCGTTAGAGATGTCCTTCCTTAAGTAAATAAAACCCCTAAATAAACTTACACTTTTGACAAAGAATAAATATAATAATTACCTATACATGGATAGCATGAATTTTAACCTTTTGTACCGAGGATGATTGAATTACGTGTTCATTTTATTTAAACCTTTTACACGCATGACCTGTTGTTATTTATGTATCTATATTGAATACAGAATTTTAGTGATTTGGATCCCAGTTGCTTCTATTATTCGATAACGATTAATTATATGCGTCATCCCTTGATTATTAATTTATTCAACCTATCGTATTTTGCCCTCGCGATTAATTGGTTTGTTGTAATCAACAAATGAGTTAAGCAGTCTCATAATGCGGCCACTTAAAACAGATTTTAAATTAAATTATTAACTTACTTTTATATAGAGTTGTTTAGGACGGCTTTAGTTCGCTGATCGAATATTACCTTGACGATTGCTTGATACATGATTTTTGGAATCTTTTTGTCTTTTATGAAAACCTATTTCGTTATAAATGCTCTGGTTTTCCTTGTAACTTTTACAAACGCCAATAGAGTTTAAATTGCTTGGCTGTTAGGTAAAGTTTTCACGATTAGTTTGAATTTTCCTTCATACGTTACTTTTATTAATCTTACCTACTTTAGCCTAAGTATGTCTATTTGTATAATTTAAATTTACAAACATGTAGACATTTTTTGCTAAAGTTAATATTTCCTAGCTTTAAGTACAGGGTGGGCAAATTTCGGCGTTTTAATATGCTATCTCAGTAAGTGTAAATCTTATGAAAGAATGAACCATCAGTCCCGAACTTTCTTACGAGAAATCTTCAACGGTTTAAACCAAAATTGACTGTCGTGTTTTTTTTTTCGAGTTGTAAACATAAGTTCGATTTTTGGATTTCCGATAAATGCCGATAGAGCCATTATTTGTGTAGCTGCAGGAAAGCCATTTGCATTTTCTTGGGGCACTCTTTTGAGTAGAATAAGGTGAAATTAACGGATTTTAAATATGCTTAATTATTTTCAAGTATTAATATAAAGTTGTATTTTTTTAAATATAAATTGATTGAATTTCATTTTCCTGAACAGAAAAAAACTTTACCTTTTCAGCAACATACAATACGTTGGGTTTGTTCTTGTTTTTTGTCCTAATTTCCTTGAACATTTGTTGCTTAAAACATGGTGCTAGTTTTAACACTTTTCGCGTAGTAGGCGGGCGTCATTTTTAGAAATGTCATTTTGAGTATAACAATACACAGCCACCCGACTATTTTGCTTGTAATCAGTAAATTGTGTTTTAATTTAAATACTTGTCTAACATACTGTTGTTTCCTTAAAATAATTTCTATATTTGTATTAGCATCCCAAGCTTTACACAAAATATTGACTTTAATGTTCCTATTTCATCATTTATCCACATAATGGACCTTTCCAGACGACTACGCTAAATTCGTAATAAACGCCTACAGGGTTTAATGTTGAAAATATGTGACAGTATGAAGTAAAAATAACGAATGCGACAAATTCACGAGCATCCAAGCACGACCGGCGAAGCTACAGTGGAACGAAGCAAGGTTCATTGGTACTTTCGAGGTTGAACATTGTAGGGTTACCTCAAAGTTGGGAAATGTGGGCGCCACTATTCTCTAGTCAATTATTGCAGCACAAGGAATGATTGCGGAGACACCCTGTATATCACGATGTTAACACACCTTTAGAGTGGAAACATATACACCTACGGTAATTCAGATCCGGCATATAGCTGAGAGAAGCTATGCCAAACGGCAAGTGCTCAATATTCATGACGGCTCCTGTATATTACGGAGTACTAATTTATTATTAAAGTAAGGGTGAGGCCATTTCTCATATTTTATCAATCCAGTTCTTACTAGTGGTTATCAACAAGAAAAAAGAAGTACGAAGGGTTTGATACGCCCTGTATATTAGAATAGATTTGAAACGTCAATAAAAATTACAGGTCTAATTGATACTGTACAAAAGTTTAGAGTGTACTTTACTTTTATTAAATAATTGAACAACGGATACTAAATTTGACCACTCTATGTATTGTTACTATTTTGATTTACATTTTAACTTAAAAAAACAACTAATAACTTTTCTTTTTCCAATAAATCACCGTATAATTAAGGTTTTGATGAAACTAATATTATTAAAATAAAAACAATTATTTAGCATTAAACACATTTGCATAATTTGATTCGCGCTTCATGACACTTATTTATAATAAACCAAATTCATAAATAATCAAAGTTGCCTTAAATTTTAAAAACAACATAAACGCATTGTTTAAATGAAAAGAGGTTCGCAATTTTTATTATGTAAAATCAGATCGCCCAAAAAGTCGAAAACGGTCATTCTAAATTAACTTGTAATTAGCAAAGCTTGTTTACGACACGATTATACAAAATTCAAAATATACATTAAACATAAATTTTTGGGTACACAGCTCGTATACTGTATTATTTTTGTGAAACAAGTTAACTTATTGTGATACAATTATTACGTTATTCGATAATCAATTTTAAAAAATTACAATTACTAACTTACACTTTCAATATCAAAAAATTTGACTAAGCAATTTTATATATAGTGTTCTTAATTAATTTGTTTCCTAAAAGTTCAAATCGGGATCTAAGGTCCTTTTCTTATTTTCGTTAATCGAAACCGGGTTGTTCGGCGTCGGTAACAAATTATTTATTAAACATACGGGCGGGTAGAACAATCGCTTTTACCAGATGGGTAAGGGAACATAGGTAAACACTTACAGTTGAGATGGTTTTTATGATGGGGAAAACATTGCTGCATGCCAAGTTTTATTAATAACCCCAAGTGTAGAAGTACAGGAAAGTATTATTGCCTTGACTCATATCAAATTTTTAATTAGCTATAATAGAAAGGCACGCCCGAAAACAAATACTACTTGCTACCAGCACACAACTAACTAACTTTCCCCAAATTCTTCCAGGTTCTCTGTTTCCCCCCTCAACATGAGATCTTCCAACGCCTTCGTGACGCCAGTCTTTGTATTTCTATAGTAAATGAATTATTTATTCCACGAGATTTAAATGCTACTCTAGGCATTATTTCTTTGTACGCTCTTTTCTGTTATTTTTCTAGCGAAGCAACGACTCTCATATAATCTTGACTCATGTATATTTAAAAGTTTGAACAATTTTAAAATAAATAATTAAACGCTAATTTCACCAACTTTTAAGAATGAATAATTTCACTGTTTGAATTTTTATAACTATTGTTAATACTGCAGTTACTGCAAATTCATAAAATAACTATACAAAATACTATACGAAGTAAATTCAATTAAATTCAATACTTTAACTTACTTATGCTTTGGAAAGTTAAATTTTGAATAGTATAAATTTATCGACGGCCTACTAAAACTTGTTTCAATAAATAATATACATGGTGATGCATACGTACTATATTTCACTTTAAAACGCAGCAAGAGCTAACAAATAATTACCATAGATTTCTTGATATATTCCAAGACAATAGTCAAATTGTCAGTGAAGAATCTAATGTTTCATAACATACGAAAGAATTTCTTGGCGTATTCGTTGTTTCAGGTTATCCATGTTTTACTGTTTATTTTTATAAACACCGTTTCTATTTGTCACCACAAACAAAATCAAGGCGTATCAATTAAACAAATGCACCGATCATTCTAAGGGGCCTAGTCTGTCTATCCATTTTCCTGTAAATGACGTATTTGAATAGTTCCTATCTCTTATATCAAATTAATCAAGTGACATGTCCTGTAAGAACCCAGCGCTGTTATTTAGGGAATTATGCGGGTATAGGTAGTTTTAATCCGTCTTGAAAAAAATACAGACAATGCAGACTAGCCAATGTAGCTACAACAAAACACGTTCCCACACTACAATTATGAATAGTTCCTGTAAATGTGTTCGCCTTTTGAGGACATTTTGTGTGCGATTCTCCCATCCAAACAATATTTTCAGCTGACCAACATAGATAACTTTGATAATTAACATTGCCGTTTAAACAACGTTTTATTTCGTCACCAAAAGATTTACGATGGTGTAACCTTGTGCTGTCACTACAAAAAGACTGAATCTTCTCACAAAATACAACATAGTGAACAGGATCACCTTTTTATTTACTGATTGGGGATTAGAAATGTTACACTTTTTCTTTTAAGCATTTTAAATCCTTCACTAGAAATATTTTAGAGAATAGAAATCTATGTGATTGATACCTATAAATTTCTGCCAATTATAAGAAGATGTTAAGTTCCGTACCTTTCGCTGCAACTATAGAACACATATTGTACGAAAGATCTTCTAATTGGCATGTTCTCCAAAATTTTGTTTCAATGCGTCTAACAGTCGGTTTAGCTGTTTGTGTTCGATTGGAATATTTATAACTAAATAAAGTACCCCCTTCTTCCACTATAAGTTTCTCCAGTCCAGTTACACTCCTTATGACAATACTAAAATTCAAATAATATCAAATACGCTTAATCTTGATTTTAAAGCACATCAACATGTATCCCGTGATACCATTATATATTAGCACATTTTCTAAAAATGTTGGTATTATTGATAGCCTAATTTTCCAGCTTGTGGGGTATTAGTCTACACAGAAAAGCGGAGGCTTACCAATGTTGTGGAGACAGAATTCCATTTAAGTGAATCACTGTTGAGGTCATAGCTTGTTTGGTAGTGAGGAAAGCTTTCCTGTAATAATAAACTTTCATTTTTCATTCAAAATTTTATAGCAACAATTCTATTATTGAGAACCACTGACATATAGCTTGTTCAGTGAACAATATAAATCATTATTGAGAACCAAAAAGAACTATAAACACCATGAGAAGGTTCTTGTCGAAAACTTACTAACAAATCATTAAAATAATTATAATGAACTGTCAGAAATACATTTCTAACGAAGCATACAATATATTTTTATAATTTGTGTGAAAGATGACTGTTTAGAATTTTAACAATTATAGTGTTCGTGCGTTCAGTTATGTGAATGGTACTGCCAATTTGGATTGATATATATTATGAAATTAGTTGTACGCATAGTTCTGGTGAGCATTCACGATTATTCACATTCTTAAAGCCATTTTTACCCAATTATAAAACTTTGAAGAAGTTTAAAGACCTTTGGCGTCGCGAGTAATGGCGTGTAAGGTTAACTAACATACTTTTGTATCGACTAAGGAATAAATTCTCCAACTCAAGACGAAACTGATGTTGAATTATTGCTGAATGAGGAATTGACTTCTATAAGAGAAGAATAGAAGCAATATAATTATAGTTGCTTGCATTCTTTTTAGAATTCAATATCAAATTAATTTAAGCAAAGCTATCACGTCATTGCAAGGAAGAATAACAAGCCTATATCTTTACAAGCGATTGAATCGCCAAGGTAAACCTATTTGAAGTCCCTTACATAACCATTATTAGTTGGTATAGTCCGAAACTTTTGTCTTATTTCCTTTAACCCAAACAATTCAGAATTGTTATGTTTCAGAAAATTATCGCACGTCTGTGAGTTGATAAATTCGCTGGACGGATGCGACCTAACAAGAAGAAATAATTAAGATGGATCTAGTACAAAAGGCAACTGTCGTAAGAATACGTAATTAAGTTGCCTTTAATATAAAATATAATATATCGATCTTTAAGTTGCATAGTTCAATTGCCTGTAAAAGAAGCATTATTGAATGTCTTATTTGTTATTATTGTTATCTTTCCTTAAATAAATGCAAGATTGAAGCAGTAAGTTGAGCATATGAAGCGTAAATTCAAATGCTACAGTCTTGCCTACTTAACATATTTAAGATATAAATTTGTAAGTGATACAAATTGCGACTCTTATTATTAATTTGCAATTTGCTTTTATATTCATACTGTAACGAACCCACGATAAACCATTCAAGAGTCTTTAGCCCAGGACTGAAAGATATTATGAAAAGTCTCGTTACAAGTAGACGATTACGGTATTATAAATTAACAAGTCTAAGAGGAGATCTTAATACTTAGAATAGGAAGAACAGTAATATTGTGTTTTAAACGAAACCAAATGATTTAGGAATTGAAGTAATGGAAGACTTGATTTATTTACTGAGTAGCAATTTCGCCTATCAAAGAATGATTTTTTTAAGTGTTGATGTACGTCTTTGTAGAAGTGCACTGACTTTATCTCATATCATTTTGTACCGTCCTTCTTTAATTGTGTGATAGAGAGGAATTATTATCTGTATCTGTTGTTATTAATGAAATGAAATGTTAGTGCTCTTATAAAGTACGAGTATTTAAAAATTCTAAAGAACTATATTGTATACTGACTATACTGTTGTCTGTTTCTTGGTTTATTGTGGAACCAAATTTCGTTAAAACAAGGTAGTATGGACTACATATTACAGGTTTACAGAATGATCAGGGTTTAGGTACAAAGCGTAAATTGCTGCCAGGAGCTTTAAATACGGATATCATTAATTCTCATTTGTTTCAAATAGGTAGCCCTTATATAGCTAATGATGAAATATAAGAAATTAAAGAATCTTTAAATGAGATAGATGAGTTAGTTAACGTTTAAATGCACAAGACGTATAATCTTGCAAAATTTTTGGTCTGTGTCAGTACTCCTGACGAGTTAACTCGCAACTTCTTTTAAATGTGATACTACTCACCACGGCTGTTCTTGCTTTGTTATTTGTGCATATGCTTTGAATGGAAGGGATGTCTGGTTGATAGTTGTGCAATTTGAATTTGAAACCCAGTACCTTACTTGTATTTGTGCGTATTCATATTATTCACTGCGTATTGAATTAAACTTTTCTTAATTTTTGATTTAATGAATTTATTTGTTCTTTCACCATTAACAATGACAAGAAAATACATGACCGATGCAGGCGCAAAATTTAGTAGGTTCGCGGAAAATTTACTCATTGGACTCAATAGCAGTGAAATACCAAGCACGAGCATACTCGCAGAAGAAAAAAGAATTGCGGGCATAGAGTGCCAAAACAAAATTCTTATTGCGCTGCTTAAAGGTTAAAAAGGGAGATGAATTGGAATGCGATTAATTATACCACTACAAGGATTTTTTTGTTTAAACCTAGAGTCAGACACTAAAGAGGAGACTAAATCCAAATGAAAATCACTAGGCTCTGCTTTACCCTATTAGGCAAAGAAAACAGAATTCTACTGAAAAATGTAGAATTTTTATTGCGATTATGGAGCCTTTATTTTCAAGACTATCTATTTTATCATGAACGTCGAATAGATTAGAAAGGATAAGAAGGTTAAATTCGAATGCTACTGCCTTGTATATTCAATATATGTGATATCTGAATTTATAGGTGATACAAATTGCGCTGCCCTCTATAAATAAGACTAAGGATTCGCAATTTACCTTTAAAATCATACTTTAATGAACCCACGATAAACCATTAAAAAGGAATGGAAGATCCTATGAGCGGGTCTCCCTTTCTGCTTGCAGCACTAGTCGGAGATCCATTCCCTTATAGCTCGTCGTTTTTTTTCTGAACCCAAGATTTTTTTTTCTATAAGATTTATTTAACTTTTTTTATGTCAAATTTTCTGACCTATTCGAATCTGGAAGGCGCCTTAGCTGCATTTAATGCCTTCTGTGCCAAATTTGCGTTTTTTCAAAAATTCTACGTTGAGAGTTGACTACTGTACAACATAATTTTTAATTTAACCCATTGTGACTCTTGTAATTTTCAAGCTATTTAAACAATTCTTTACATAAATTACACGGAATTTAATTCTGAATACAACGGTTGAATTTAATTTTTACTAAAACTAATAACTTAATATTGATATCCAAATAACTAACAATAGTTGCTTCGAGAATCTCAATTCGTATTGAAATGTTCGAGATGCGAGGAAGTTAATTATTTGCGGATCAATTACAATCACGTTTGTACCGCCAGAATTGAAAAATAGAGTGGTTATTTTTTATTTGAAATTTTTTTTTCTAAGATATGTACATTTGTCCTAATGACGAGTTAAGGTTGAAGTTCGTTTACGTTCTCGACTAGCTAATGTTTGCTAACCGCTACCACGGGACGTGCAATGATAAAAACTAAAAATCTCGTACTATTTTTTATTTTAAAGAATATTAAACACATAATGCTAAGCGAATACAACTAAACGTGCAAAAGAATATATTTATACAGTTACAATTAAATAAAAATTATTAAGCATTACGTATACAATAAACATTTTTCTCACTGAATGCTGCTTTTGGATCTTTATCCATTGAAATAAGCGTTATGATACAGACAGAAAATTGCCATCTAAAAATTGTAGAATCCGGATTTCACAAAGTAGGTAATTGGCACTTTTACATACAGTGGGCCAAAAACTATTTGAACACCTTGCATTTGGCACTAAAAAGGAGGTTTAAAATGAAATTCAAAAACTTTATTATATATCATTTATTATGGTACTATTTCTAGGAACATTCAGTATAATTAATACCCAATATTAAAGAAACCAATAAAAATATTGAACAATAACGAAAAATTCATGTCAATGAAGTAATTGAACATCTAACGTATCTGTAAGATAATCGCTTGTAAATTCCATACAGTAAGTTCCATTTTATTTCAATTTAATATAGGAACTACTACAATTTGGTGAGAAATGTCTCCAAAGACAAAGAGCTGCGAGTGATAAAGAAAAGATGACTTTATTATTTAAACAAGGCAAAAGTTTGCATCAAATTGCAAACGAAGTTAGATAGCCATACACCACGATTCAGCTCAATATCACAGAAAATAGACAACGAAAATGTCGTCCAAAATACTAAACGCTCTGGATAAACGGAAAATTTTAAAATAAGTGCATCAAAATCCTCAAATTAGTTAACAGACGCTTGCTATAGATATAACTTTAACATCGGGTAAAATAGTAAATCGTGAAACTATTAGAAAAGTTTTGCGAAATAAAAATTTTCAAGGAAGAATGACGGGAGAAATATCTTTCATTAGTAAAAGCAATCGGCTTAAAACAATAAAATTGGCACAAAAGTACCACAAGAAGCACATACACCGTAAAACCCGGAGGCATTTACTATTTTACCCAATGTTAAAGCCAAATCTATAGGAAGTGTCTATTGACTAATTCAAGAATTTACATGCACTTATTTTAAAATTTGCCATTCATCCGGAGCGTTTATTGTTTTTGGACAACGTTCGTTGTCTATTTTCTGTAGTATTGATCTCCTTAATTTTTTAATTACGTACTGTATGGTTATCTAAATTTTTTTGTGATCTAATGCAAACTTTTGGCTTGTTTAAATAATACTACTGTGACGTTTCGCCTTAGTATTAATTGGTATCTCAGCAAGAAAATTATTTATATTTCTCGCAGATAGTCTCTATCCGGGCGGGCTTGGTTCAATCGTACCTAGCTAAACTGGTTATTAAATAATAAGTCGGTAAAACCTTCATTAGTTATGTAAATAGAAACAAATAAATGGTTATATACACAATGAATATGAAAAGCTCAGAAATAAAAATAATGATAGAATATATACAGTAATTAACTAAGCATTCTCGAATACTAAATTAAAATCGACAGTTACAAATAAACTCAATGCATGCTCTGAAGTACTACAATTAATATGTACACAACGAAGCAATCATGTAACTTTAATTAATTATTTGTAAGCACAAGCAATGACGGCAATGATCATTAATCGTAGTGAATGGTTCATTCAGGCTAGCATTAACTTTTCATGGCGGACGGTTGACAAAGTTAAATTCTCGCTAATGTGATTAATTCAACGGCGCTTCTCGTAGACGGTCTTCAATCAACAATAATTGATTTATACAAGTCTTTAGCGAATACTAGGATAGACTTGGAAGTTGTCAATGATCCATGCTCTCGGCGAGGATATTTAAAACCGGTGTGCTCGACCTAGAGGAATTGCTATTCTCTTGAACTAGCAATCCGATTGCGGTCGTGTCGTCTTGCCTCGGCAATACCTGTTACACTTTTCAACTGGTAAAAGCGTTTGAAACCATCTCCTACGGGTCTCCTGGATTCGTGCGCCAAGTCCCACGGGTAACTGTGGTGTCAGAACAAAGCAGATGACTTAGAGGCGGTGATTACTGGTTCCACAAACCTCCAGCTAGGCTATTACGCTTTTCAACTGCCTAATTGGAGAATTGTGTTTAGGTTTCGGTGACAAGCTCTACTGCCAAGGCACCTAGATTTCGTCAGCGACGGCGAGAAAATTTCACAGATTCCAGGCGTAAACTCAATTCGCCGGTTCAATCGTGTCTTAATGTAAAGGTTGATTCTACAAGCGGGCCCCAATACGAGAGCATACTTCGGGTTTATTGTATCGCGATCGGACCTGCAGCGCGATCAAATGTGAAGTGAATCGGTTCGAGGTTGATACCAGAGTACCTACCTCGCTTCGCGTTAGAACGCGAAGTGTCGCAGTCAATTGCGAAGCCGTTATATTGATGCGGCTTTCTCCGAAGTTAGAGGCGAAGTGTTTTCAGCGTGCTTTCGTCGCTTATTTTATACTGTTTTGACATGCGGTATCTTTATTTCGCTCGCGTACTTTATTTTCTATTTCAATCCTGCGCTTTGCAGTCACTCGGTAGCCGAAATTTATAACGTGTACATACTTAAAATGGCGGTATCTCATTTTATATATACAATTATTTTGACTTATTTCTATTACATACAGTATTAGTAATTTATCTAATTTTTAATTAGTTTATATTGATTTCTTTACTTTTTAAATTAGATAAACTCCTGGGTTTACATACATTTA
>JAHWXV010448578.1:0-13409 GCA_024586415.1 Phrixothrix hirtus
GCGCCTTTTTACTAAATTTATTTTGATAATTTTTGCATTTTATAACTAAATATTTAGATGCTCTATTTAATATTTTTGTAACTAATTTGTTTTTTATTTTTTAATAACCTGTAATATTTATATTTTAGAGTTATATACTTATGATTAAGCTAATTTGTTAGCGAAACGCCATGTTGACATTAAATTTATATACTTTTATATCTACGATTATTTATGACCTATTACCTCAATTAATAATTATAAACCATAGTTTAAGTAATTAGAAAGAACAGTCAAAATAAATTAAACTTGCACACCCTGTATCTCGAAAATATGTTTGGTTCAATCATTATCAATTTCATTTTAAAACACCCTGTAGCTAATTGTTGACATACATTTCATATTTGTTCATGAATAGAAATTAAATCCTTAAATAACGCAAGCAAAGCCTGAATTTAAATTAACCCAATTTGGTTGGCAATTTCAGGTCAACCTGTCAAACACTAGAAGCACATTTTCTCGGTACTATAATACAAGTAATTAAAGTGTCAAAATTAGTTTAGTGCAAAGTTACACTGCATAAATTCTCATAAATTGTAAAACAATTTACCAACAAAGTTAGTCTAATTATAAATTCCGATGTAACAATTTGCAAAACAACGCGAACTTTATAGCTTCATTGTTTGATTTAATAGAAACTATTAATTAATATGTCAACTTGAGCCTAGCAAATCGCCTATTTTGACTAACAAGTATCTCAGTTTGTGTCTAGATCAATCCAACGAAACAAAAAAATAAAAATAATTGTTTTAACAAACAAATAAAGTTCCATTTTACAGATAGAAGCCAAAAACATGTACGTGTGCATTCATTTACATATATTTACATATTTAAACAATAAATAGACAGCGAACATTTATAATTATGATTAAACATATGCCCGCAACTTTGGCAATTAGTAAACAAATCAAAACAAAATATCTTTACTAATTAATCAATTATTAAGTGCTAAAGTGAATTAAATTAATTAAGAAAAGATTGTAAATAATCTAATACCGGAAATATAAATATCAAATATTTATTAATATTCTAGAAGCATAATTTAACAAATGCCGAAAAGTAGGAAACAATAACACTTAACTTTCACAAAATCGAAATTATTTACCTTTCTATGCATTAATATTTTATAAATATGAGATATTGATCAGTAATTATGTAAACATATGCGGTTCTAAATTTTTAAGGTATTAAAATACCCTACACATACAGGCTGGCTCGCTAAAGACACCGCAAGCCACAATTCTATTATTTATCCTTGGAATTTAATATACAATCAAGATAATAAAATAATCCCACAAATACAACTCTGCAGTCAAGAGATGGTCAACTTTTTTATTATATATATATTTTTTAACTTTAAACCACCAAAGCACTTTTTTTAAATTAAAAATGCCTAACAAATTGACATTGATGCAATATTTTTACAGAAAATAAATAAAATGTTTATAAACCCGAAACGCAAGTGTGTCATGCCAAACAATTCAAACAATGCCGTAAATACACCATTAACAAAAGATGCTACCCAGATATTCCCAGAATTTAATGTCTCGCATATACTTGCCGTAGTACAGACTTGAGATGCTAGTTGGCTATGATAATAACCATTATGAATAAACGACTTCGTGCTCGTTTACAAGTTTGTAAAATTATACTTTAAGCGAATTCAACGTATTCCGTTAAAGAGCAACGAATTTATTCGTAAAAGTCGAACTGAAACTCGCAAATGTTTAAATAAGCATTTGGTGACCATGCCCTAGGCAAAACACAGACCTATGACTGGTACAGAAATTCATTATTTCAAGTTTTCCGAGAAAATTGAATGTCAAGTTTTGTGACCATTCGATATACATACAGGGTGTCCCACCGGGAACCGCATCGATCTATGTATAGAAAATATATATAGGAAACTTTTGAAATTTTGTCAATATACTAACGCTGACGGGGGAAACCCGGCTAAAATATTTTCAGGATGGTGACACTTCCAATCATACCGAAAGTAGGTATCAACTTGCTTATTTTAAATAGAACACCCTATATATTTTTATATATTTGAATTCTACCTAAGATTTTAGGCAGATTTCGTGCATCATGTCCTATACTTAAGTCTAAGCGTTTTTCACATATTTAACTTTTTATGTCAAATATGTCGTTTGGAGGCCCTAAAATAATTATCAATTTTTCCTATAAGCTAGTGTGTCCAAAAAATTAATTTTTTCAAAATTATATAATTTTATCTTATTTAGCTTTAAAAATAAGGGCAAGTTTAACCTATGCGAACCTGTCACCCGACTTACAAATAAATCGCATTCGATTACCCTGCGTTTGTACCCGTTTGCACCATATTTGTTTTTGTTTGTACCCCAAGGGGCTGAAAAATCGCTAACCCCCCAGGTTAAGGTATAGCGAATATTCAAACCGCATTCCATTCAGCATCGTTTGTACCGGTTTGTACCACTGTTCACTTCGATTGTATCCCTAAGGGTGCGTATGCACCGAATTTTGAAAATCGGGGGGTAACACTAATTTTGCCATTTTTAGAGTTATTCGAAATTTAAAAGCAGGTGCTGTTTGCTATTCACCTGTAGAGATTTGTATCATTTTTCGTTTCGTTTGTAACCCTAGGGATGCGTTTGTACCGATTTTTTAAAATCGGAGGTAAGTGTAACTTTGGCATTTTTAAATATATCCGAAAACAGAAAACGGATGCTGTTTCCTATTCACTTATAGAGGTTTGTACCGCTTTCCATTTCGTTCGTACCCTTAGGGGGTGCGTTTGTACCGTTTATGACAATCGGGATAACTCTACTTTTATTGATTTTGGAGATATTCGAAATTTAAAAGCACCAATGCAGTTAACTTTATCAGAAGCCTTTTAATACAGTGGTTAAACAGAATCTTTGAGGACTGACATTTAACAAATAAGTTGCGAGAAATTGGAAAAACTACTTAGGATTTAATAGGCTTTGTTTCAAAAGTGATACATATTTTAGGGAAAAATGCTAAAAAAAAGTGCAAAAAATGATAATCTTATTATTATAACATAATATTAAGAAAAGGATAGATTATCAAAAAACACTCAACAACAGAATCTGGGTGAATAGGAAAAAGCACCCGCTTTTAAATTTCGAATATCTCCAAGATCAACAAAGGTAGTTACCCCCGATTTTAAAAAATAGGTACAAACGCACCCCTAGGGTTACGAAATGAAAAACGGTATAAACTTCTACAGGTGAATTGGAAATAGCACCCGCTTTTAAATTTCAAATATCTTTAAAATTGACAAAGTTTCAGTTGCCCCCGACTTTTATAAATGGCATAAACGCACCCTTAGGGGTACATACGAAATAAAAAGCGGTACAAACGAAATAAAAAGCGATACAAACCTCTACAAGTCAATAGGAAATAGCACCCGCTTTCTGTTTGGGAATATATTTCAAAATGCCAAAGTTACAGTTACCCCCGATTTTAAAAAATCGTTGCAAACGCACCCCTTCGCTTACAAACGAAACCAAAAACGGTACAAACATCTACAGGTGAATAGAAAACAGCACCCGCTTTTAAATTCTGAATATCTTTAAAATTGACAAAGTTTCAGTTACCCGACTTTCATAAACGGTACAAACGCACTCTTATGGGTACAAACGAAAAAAAAAGCGGTACAAACCTCTACAGGTAGGTAGGAAACAGCACCCCCCTTTCTGTTTTTGAATATATTTTAAAATGCCAAAGTTAAACTTATCCCCGATTTTCAAAAATCGGTGCAAACGCACTTCTAGGGTTACAAACGAAACATAAAACGGTATAAATCTCTACATGTGAATAGAAAACAGCACCCGCTACAAATGCACCCTTAGAGGTACAAACCTCTATGAGTGAAACAGGAAACAGCACCCGTTTTCTGTTTTCGAATATATTTCAAAATGCCAAAACTACACTTACTCTCGATTTTAAAAAATCGGTATAAATGCACTTCTAGGGTTACGAACGAAACATAAAACGGTATAAACCTCTACAGGTGAATAGAAAATAGCACCCGCTAAAATTGATAAAGTTACAACTACCCCCGGCTTTCATAAATGGTATAAATGCACGCTGAGAGGTACAAACCTCTATAAGTGAAACAGGAACGTGACCCGTTTTCTGTTTTCGAATATATTTCAAAATGCCAAAGTTACACTTGCCCCCTATTTTAAAAAATCGGTACAAATTCACCCCTAGGGTTACAAACGAAACCAAAACGGTGCAAACCTCTACAGGCAAATAGGAAACAGCACCCGCTTTTAAATTTCGAATATCTCTAAAATCAACAAAGTTAGAGTTGCCCTTGATTTTCATAAACGGTACAAACGCACCCTTAGGGGTACAAACGAAATGAAAAGCGGTACAAACCTCTACAAGTAAATAGTGAATAGCACCCGCTGTTAAATTTCGAATAATTCTAAAAATGGCAAAATTAGTGTTACCCCCGATTTTCAAAATTCGGTAGATACGCACCATTAGGGCTACAAACGAAATGAACAGTGGCACAAACCGGTACAAACGATGCTGAATCGAATGCCGTTTGAATATGCGCTATATCTTAACCTGGGGTGCTTGCGATTTTTTAATACTTTGTAACCTTCAACCCCTTGGGGTACAAACGAAAACAAATACGGTACAAACGCAGGGCAATCGTATGCGATTTTTGAAAGTTAATTTTTTTTAAGTCGAGTGCCAGGTTATAGGTTATAGGTCTATTCCAAAAATTTGTAGTTTCCAAAATATTGCCAATTTAATATTTTTGTATGGCGATTTTGCTGTGAATTTGATGTCCAGTTATACTCTTACTTGGCTATGATATTTTGCTCTTCGTTGGCTATGACGGCGTTGAAAAACAATCACATGCTAAAGTAATGTATGAAGCTGTCACTTACCATTTGAAAATTATTAATAATCATGCTGGGGTGCTTAAATTATACAAACGAAGATTATAACTTATTTATTATTTATGAAGAATGGGATAAAGTTATATCAAGAACATATGACACATTTACCATTCGATATCCGCAAAAACGGAAGCCATCGCCATGTGCTGTTAAACAAATTATAGAAAATTTCAAAAACTTTGGATCCATCAAGGCAATGGTGCATAGAAATAAACCTCTCGTTAATAATAAGAATATTGAAATTGCTATTTTGGAATATTTCGTCACATATCCAACAATGTCTGTAAGACAAGCTGCATTAGTCAGGATTATCCAAATCAACAATTCATAGAATATTACGCAAACATGAATTTCATCCATACGCATTTTTCATAGTTCAACGTCTAAAAGAAGCTGATTTTCCAAAACGAGTTACATTCTGTGCAGTTATCATAACTTGGATGCAAGCAAACAATTTTTTGGACAATATCATTTGGGCAGACGAAGCTAAATTTACAAAAAATGGTGTCTTTAACCGACACAATTGTCATTATTGGAGTGATTCAAATTTACATGTGTTTAGACAGCAAAATTGTCAAGAATCCTGGCAGTTTAATGTTTATTGTGCACCACATTTTTATCAAGAAAATTTAAATGGTAAGTTAATTTATAGGTAAAAGCTATTTGAACTTTTACATAACTTTGAAACCGACTATTTAGATAATTTGCTGCTCTCTGTTCATAGAAACCTGTTTTACCAGCATCATGACGCATCTCCACATGGGGCTACCTCACCAATAATTTTTTCCAAAATACTTTTGATGATCGATGGATAACCAACAATGGTCTCTTCCTTTGGCCACCCCGCTTCCCAAATCTTTCAGTGCTCGATTTTTTTATTTGGGTACGATTAACGATCCAGTGTATAATACTCCCATAACAACTATGGAAGATTGCATGCAGCGGGTGAGCAATGAATTTACAAATTTAAATTCCGAGTCAATAAGAAAAGTGACCTATGAACAAGTGCTGCTCAGATGCGAAAAATGTAGGGAAGTTTAAGGACGTCGGTTTGAACATTTATTGAAAAAATAATTTTATTAAATCCAGAGTTCTCTAATTTATTGCCTTTCTTTCTGAATTAAACATGCACTGTTATTTAGACGTATCAAAAGTTCTTGACATTTTCTATAATTTGTTTAACAGCAGATGGCGATGGCTTTTGTTTTTGCGACTATCGAATAGCAAATATAACACATGTTCTTGATATAACTTTATCACGTTCTCCATAAATAATAAATAATTTAAATAATCTTTGTATAATTTAAGTAAGCCGGCATCATTATTAATAATTTTCAAATAGGAAATGACAGTTTCATACATTTCTTTAGCATTTAATTATTTTTCAACGCTGTCATAGCCAACCAAGAGCAAAAAAGTGTAACTAAACGTCAAAATATTAAATTGGCAATATTTCGAAAACTACAAATTTTCGGAATAGAAAACCTTACATAAACTTACCCTTATTTTTAATGCTATATAAGATAAAATTATACAATTTGAGGGTTTCCATTTGAAAAAATTGATTTTTAGCAGTTTTCTCTATTTCATTTTTAACCTTATTTTTTTGAACACCTTGTATTAATAGTTATCAAAATACTATAAAAAATCTATTAAAGCAGGTCCTTTTCAATAGGAAATCCAACCCAAATTAAATAATAAAGGCTTCCTTATAGGAAAAATTGATAGTTCTTTTAGGGGCTGCAAACGTCATTTTTGATATAAAAAAAATGCTTAGACTTAGGTATAGGACATGATACACGAAATCTGCCTAGAATCTTACCTAGAATTCAAATATATGAAAATATATAGGGTGTTCTATTTAAAATGAGCAAGTTGATACCTACTTTCGTTATAACCGAACGTGTCAACATCCTGAAAATATTTTAGCCGGGTCTCCCCCGTCGGCGTTAGTATATAAACAAATTTTCAAAATTTTCCTATATATAGTATTTTATTCAGAATTGTTTCTAGTTGTTTATAGTACTGTTAATTTCACTTGTAGTCGAACTGTGCAAAAGTTAAGACTATTTAAGGATTTAAAAAAAAGGGAACTTTGCCAAATTATGGGGTGTATTAAATCAGCCTAAGGTTCCCGGTGGGACACCCTGTATATGACATGTTGATTTAATATTCAAAACATGTGCGATTTGCGTATCAATTTTGTAATTACACACTTGAAATTTATTATCGTAGTATTAAATAAATATGGTACAGAATGTAATACTTTGTTACAATTTCAAAAAATAAAATATACAACATCAACAGTATCAATGTAAAATCATATTAAAAAAAGGCGCCCAAGGCGCGTTTATTGACACCAAATTGGGCGTAACAGTGCAGAACATTATGTTACAGGTATGTTTTATATAATGTTATAATTTTTGGTGTATAGTTACAGTTCTTCAAAGACTTACATACAAAGAGTTCAAACCATTTCGAATGTAGTGTACGTTGCTGCGTTCACAGGCCTGTCTGCAAGTATTGGATGGGAACTGTAATGGGTCAGCAGACAGGGTCAGTATTCGGGCAGCACCGTGTTAGGTCCAGATCTGTCATGGTATGTCAATAACGGAAAAGTATGACAAGTAATGTAAATAATCAGTAATTCTCAGTGTAACAAAGTAAAACTAAAGGCTTTCAGCGAGAGAACAAAATTCTAAATAAACAAAATTATAATATACTTCAAAACGAGTGTGAGTTCGGGTTGGACTATATTAAGACACTAACAACTTTGTTCACAGGATTCGAGTTCCACGGGTTCACCGCCGTCGCGGTCACTCACGCTTCCCCTCCCCCTCAAGGAGAAACGGTCACAGCAGTGTGACATCCAGATCCAGGAATTCTAAAAGCGTCAGGAGGTGGCCACAGGATTGGTTAACAGCAGCGCGCGCTTCGCGGTAGGTGGGGCAATATAGTAGGCGGTGCTCTGGATCGTCGGTGTGATGCAGGCAGCGTACGCAGTCCTTAGTAAGGGCCCGCCCAACCCGGTATATGTGCACCTGGAATACACCATACTCCGTCACAAACTGCGTTCGCACAAACCCAGGTATGTACTGCAATCTCATACTCACTTTCGGGAACAGCTTATGTGTAAATCTACCTTTTCAGAGGTCTCCCATCGAAATTGCCACTCGTCCTCGGTGCGGATGTTCAGGTATTCCAGGATGTGTTTCTTGGAAGGGAAGTCAACGATGTTAATGGTCTCGCCTGCAAAATTAGAGTCACGCCCCAGCTTCACTTGCTTCAGGCACATTCTCATTTCGATGGCCAGATCTACCGGTGGGAATCCCGCCAGGACGTCCGCGGCATCCACAGATACAGATCGGTAAGCACGAGTCGTGAATTTGGCAGCCATGGCCTGCGTCGACCTCAGATTCTGATTTATATTGTCGTTCCTCAACTTACTACCCCAGATCTCGAAGCCATAAATAACAAGGGGTAGAATCGCAGAATTGTAGATGATGGAGGCCAATCTCGTCGCTTCGACTCCACAGGAAACCCTTGCTGAATTTACAAGCCTTCAGAGGATCGTTCGAGCCCGATCCGTCATAAACCGGACATGCTACTCGAAGTTCAGCTTACGACCAATGAGCAGACCCAGGTATCTGTAGCTATTTACAATTTCTAGTTTTCTATCGTCTATTCGAAAACTCAAATCCCGATGATACGTTCTATGTCTTGATTTATTGACGGGAAGTTTTGTTTTAGTGGCAGAAACCGTTAATTTATATTTATCGGTCCATCTCTGAAGAAGGTCCAGCGACGCATGCGTCTCATTTAGGAGGTCACGTCGTGAATCTGAGGCTACCACTAAGGCAAGCTCGTCCTACTTCATCAAGCAAATTATCCAGGAGCAGATTCCAAAGAGTTGGACCCAAACCGAGCCCTGAGGGCAACCCTTGGTCAGCAGCTTCCGCAGAGGACCAGAACACATATGGTATGTAACCTGCCTACCCGTGCGGTAACTTTTAATCAGAGTTTGTGTATTATTAGTTAGACCACGCCCCCTCAACACCTGCAGCAGCCCGGGCCACCACAGAAAATCGAAAGCGCCCTGAATGTCAATGAATATAGAGATTACGTTGCTCTTTCCTACTGTGATCTCCTGCAAATAACGCTATAGGGCTTGAATTGTGGACTTTCCGCGCATAAAACCGAACTATCTCGGGGAGTGGATATATGTAAATTAGGGCAAGCGTTTTAGTCTACTTTGTACAAAGCTGTTGTATAAAAAAGGTTCATAAATCTTTTAACCTTATCAGCGGAGACGAACGCAAGGGCGATAATCAGCCCTCCTCCTCGGTCAGATCCCAGCGATTATCTGGCCTTGGAATTCAGGAAAGAACTGACCCACCCTGAGTTGCTTTGATTTGCGAAAAATTGTTGCTTCAACACCGATAATAATGCAGCATTAATAATTATTGAACTAATAATTTAATATGTTTAGTGTTGATTAAATCGTTATTTTGTCCAAAAATTATTTTTAGGCATGCAGCGAAGCGTACTCTACCGTTTTATAGTAACTTTATTAAATTCGCCCTTCTGTTTTCATAACGCATTGTAATTGTTATATTTTAACGTACGAATAATTTATCGAATACACCTCATAATTTGACAGTTAGCTTTTTAAAATTTTTTAAATTGTCGTAACTTTTGAACGGTTCGACTATCAACTAAAGTAAAAGCACTACAAACAACTACAAACGAGTCTAAATAAGACCCCGCAGGCTGATTTAATACACCCCATAATTTAACAAAGTTCCCTTTTTTAAATACTTAAATTGTCTTAACTTTTGAACGGTTCGACTACAAACGAAATTAAAAGTACTAGAAATAACTACAAATGTTCTTCTATGACACTATTTTAAAATTTTTAGCTTCAAGTCAGGTGCAGGTCATTTTTTCCCTTCGTATATTTCGTAAACGGTTTTACTACAACCAACTACAAACGAAATATTAACTATACGTACAAAAAAATTAATTTTTTGAAAGGCGTAGAGCAGGCACACATAAGTACATTTTAAGGATTGATTTAAATTTAAGAAACAATAATAATAAATACATTAATGCATCTTATTAGGGATTGGGCATGAATTAATATAAATAATGAACGCAATTATTGAACTTCTTTATCCCAAGTAAATGTATTATTAATTATCATATGCCGAACGTTTTCGTATAAAGTACAACTGCCCTGAAGATGTATATATAAAATATATGAAAACGTTCGGCATATGATAACTAATATTAAATTTACTTGGGGTAAGACTAAATTCTGCAATAAAGAAGTTCAATAATTGCATTCATTATTTATAATAATAATAAAAATGTAAAAAACAAAGAACTTAATAATATGTCATATTCACAAGCCGCTAAAAAGGCTGCGAATCTTGCAGGCATGGAACCAATCAAATATCAAACAGCTCTTGGAGAACTTGATTCTATCTGCCCGCAGAGCAATGTGAAGTTTTGAAATCGAGCGTGGACGTCTTCCTAATGTATGTTTGCCTGATTGGATTATCATCAAAGGAATTTGCTGGCCGATCCATCCTTTTGACTCGCACTTGATTTAACCAGTTATCAACAATGCGAGCTCTATGTGGAGGGGCATTATCGTCCTAAAAATGAACTGTTTTTCTATTGCTTCAGCATAGGGAAGAATTTAATCAAGGTACCTTTCGGACTTAACAGGATCGTCCAGAACGGGATGAAGATTCATATGGCCCGCGCCACTTATTTCGCTCACTTTCATATTGCAGTATGTTGCGAACAAACTGGGTATTGTTTCGCGTTCCAGACTCACGCCAAACCGAAATCCGCCTATTGCCTGGCAGAAGAGTGAATCGTGATTATCACTGAACAATGCCTGCCTCCAGACATCACGCTCCCAGTTGCTATGTGCCTACGCCTACATTCTATGAGTCCTTTTATGGTCTCTGTTAAGTGAAAGATGTAACATTGATCTTTGTGCATACAGTCTCGCGTGATATTGCCGATTTCTTATGATTTGCGTTGACGCCAGCCTTCCGATAGCAGCAGCAAATTCGCTTCGGGGCTGAGCTGCGTTTAAAATGCGATTTATATACGCGTCATCGTTAAACATCTCCAGTTGCCAAAAAGCGATGTTGTAGCCGTAAGATCACACTTTGGCTAACGCCAAAAATTTGAATCACCTTCGAGCTGGCCTATGGCTCTCCAAGCCTCCGATTCGGACAAATCGTGATATTTATGAGTACATATTTTTATGAACTGGATTTAATGCTGACACTCAAAAAAAGGTGAAAAATCATCTATCTAATTTTTTGATTAGCTTTTTAACAGTTAATGCAAAGTAGATTGATCAGTTTTACCTTAACTCCCAGTTTTAAATCATGGAATAACATCGGGAATTTTAAGCATGTAACTTTGGGATTCATGTATTGATGAGCAGTTTGCAGCGATAACATTAATTACTAAATTATGTGATTGCCTTAAAAATAATAAATTGAAAAAGTTGTCTCACGAAATTCTTTTTCAACAAGATAACGCTTCAGTTCGTGGAAGTTTAGTCTCGTATAACGTTATTTATGAAGTTGTTTCAAACGCATTTATCCGATCTAGTACTTAGCAATTTTTATTTAATCCCAAAATTAAAGAAAAGCATTCAGGGAAAAGACTTAGTAGGCGACGATTTTGTTGTGTCATAGTTAAGAAATTCTTCTTCTATGAAGGCTCTGGTTCTTTTAATAACAATTTCTGTGTTAAAATACAGGGTGGGGCAGAGCCGATTGAGCGATTTATATTAGTCACTACTCAAGATAAAGTGGGGAGAGGAGGGAGTAAGTAGTGTCGTTGTGTTCACTAGATCATCCTATTGTCAGCTTTTCGACGCTACTTCAATATTTCACGCGGCATTTCAATCCCTTCTGCAAACACTATTCGATCATGGGTTCGACGATCAGAAGAAACTGGAAGTACCCTACGTGAAGATAAACATGAGGCACCAAAAACGATAAGAACGCCGCAAAATGTTCAGTTGGTTGGAGCAGCAGTTGAACGGTCACCTAGACGATCATCTCGGAAACACGTAGTTGCTTTAGGAATGTCCCACCGGTCTTTGAGGAGGATTCTTCGTGAAGACCTGTCATTCCATCCATACAAAATGATGCTTGTGCAAGAATTAAGTGTAACTGACCGTGTAAATCGCATGTCTGGAAATGTTTCAGAATATCCGTCCAGAAACAACATTTTTCAGCAGCGACGAGGCGCATTTTCATCTGTCTAGAGCGGTTAACAAGCAGAATTTCCGTTACTGAGCAGCAAAAAACCCGCGACTGCTTCATGAAAAGCTATTCCATTGTGCTAAAGTGACAGTGACAGTGTGCCATATCGCCCTACTGCTACACACAAAGGCAACAATTTCGGAACTGAGTGTGCAGTGAAGCGCTCTTTTAAATCCATCAGGGACGAGCGTGCATAAACCTATTTCTTGATTACGAGTGTTCCAATGCCACGGAATAAATATCTCTAAAATTCATTTAATTTACAATTTTCTTTTACCATCAGTGTTTTAAATTATCTGTTAATTTTTTTGTGCAATGTAGTTTAAGTTTCAAAATAAGCCAACACTCTTATTTAAATGTATTTTAACACGGTTTCCAAATGTATTTTAAAATAATAATTGTAAACAACTTAACTTTGGTAATATTAAGATCTAATTGTAAATGCGTATTTGTCAACAATTTAGTGTAAAACATATCTAGAACAAATCAAACAGTATCAATCCTAAATTGGTTTAAACTCAACCATCTACGAAAGCAGGGGCTCAGGTCTCTACATTTGGATATTAAAACCGCTTTTCAGACTGATAAGACGCAGTTAGATTGTTCTGCAGAACCACCTTCGCTGTAAGTCACATCAAAATATACTATAGGTGATCTCATCCGTATTTCGTAGTTCATCTAGTCCTCACACAACGAGATCAATTTCGTTGATCCCTCGAGATTTTTACACACGTTTGCTTTTGTACAAAAATTCGAATTTCTACGCAATCTCTTTTAAATAGTTGAGCTCAAAAAAGTTCAATTCATGTTAACATTCTATTTTATGGGTATTATTCATGGTTGAGTTCGTTAAATAGAATTTTATTTCGTATAGAAATCCGTTAAAAATGTCGTTGAACATGCTAAAAAATTTCGGAAAATAGAAATTTGTAAAACGAAAGAACCGGTGCACTATGAAATATGATAGAACAAACGATGAACATAAATCAATTTCGTAGATATAGTGAAAGTGCTACTTATTTCATTTTATCGTAAAGTTTTAATGTCGTACTTTAATATGATGTAAGAATTTTTCTAATATTACTTAATAAAATCTAAATAAAACAACGCCCAACTTGCATTACTGTTACGTTACCGTAAA
>JAHWXV010448602.1:0-10198 GCA_024586415.1 Phrixothrix hirtus
TTTATTTTTTATTTTTTATTTTTTATTTTTTATTTTTTATTTTTTATTTTTTATTTTTTATTTTTTATTTTTTATTTTTTATTTTTTATTTTTTATTTTTATTTTGATTTTTTATTTTTTATTTTTTAGTTTTTTATTTTTATTTTTTATTTTTTATTTTTTATTTTTTATTTTTATTATAATTCGACATCGTGTATATGATAAAGAAATATATCTATCTATTAATCTCTGTATATGAAATTCTGGAATTTTCTACCCCTGTCAATTGGTAAATCAACATATTTCGGCGCTTACGTATAGAATGAGAACAGTAAAAAATTATTCAATCCCATAAAGGTTGCTAAAAACTGCTGCAACTACCTCTTATTTCTTCTCAATTTGTGTTTATTAGGAAGGAAAAGTCATTTTTGGTGTGAACTTCCCACCACGCGGAACGTACTCGTATATACGAGGATAATTCGATAAGCCAGATAAAAATGGTAGATATGGAGCCTCCAGAATAAATTAAATATTATTTTGTTAAAATATATTCCACCAGATGACATCACACTAATTTTCAAGAACATTTCCCAATTAGGTTGTGTTGGACAGCCATTTAAAGTAAATAACTTGAATGGAAAAAAGTGATTTTCGCGTCGTTCTCATTAAAATCGCTTTCTCCGTAGAAAATAGTAACAAAAACAAAACAAAATCTTGACAAATATTATCCATCAACTAAAATGAATTGCAAATGGTTTAATGATTTTCGTTGTGTCGTACGTGTATTCTCGATGCTAAGCACTGTGTCAGGTCAAAAGATGCTCGTACATCAGAAACAATGACAAAAGTGCATGACACTGTGTTGGCAGATCATCGAGTTAATGTGTTTGAGGATTGTGGGAGGCTTTAAACTTGTCGATTATATAACCTTCATTTAAAACGTTATTTATAACAATTAGTTAAGATGACGTTACACGTCAATTTATAAGCTTAAATTAAAACATGAGTCAATTTCTAATAAATTGAGATATTGTCACAGAAGTCGAATGTTAAATGTTTTAAAAGGTAACCTTCGTTCGTATACTAGAAGTCACTTGGAAGGCTCTCCGGTAGCTCAAATATTCTCAGGTAGTGGCAGGTGCATAAGATATAAAGTTTAGCATCAGATTACGATGTATGGGCGCTTTAGATGTTCAGTAATTATTGCAAAGTAATTAACAGAGTAATTTGCTTACTAGAAATTAGTAGTCTGTTGCTTTTAAAGGAATTAAGGCTAAGCTAATTGTTGTTGTATCAGAAATAATAGCAGCAAAAAACCAGTAATAATTTAATTATCACAGAAATCGAAATACATATTATCTGGCGTTAATAAAGAATTTAATATATAAATTAATTGAGTGTTAGCCAGCAGCAACCACTAAGGCTACAAATATTATGTTCTTGGTAGGTAGGTGTAATTAGATCCGGTTCACCAGTTGAACGTAGATGATAAAGTGTTGTTACAGCAGGCTTCGAAGTCGGCTGTAAAATAATAGAACAAAATAATTGGAATATACTGAAGATGAGACAAACATCGATTTAAGCAGCGCTCTAATTAAGGTTTCCCTGATCTAATTACTCAATTAATAACAAGTTAAACGTCGTTACAGGCGAAGCCTGCAAAGACGAACGAATAACGAGTTAAATTGCAATTATATAACAAATAACTCAACAAAATAAGAATGTAATAGTGGACTAATAAACAGTAATAAACACTGATTAAATTTTTTAAAGAATTTCTAAGCCGAAAGATGAATTTAATAAATAAAAACCAACTTGAAAATTTCCTTCTCACAACTTAGAGAGAAAACATCCAACAAATGGAGTTAGTTACAATAAAAAATAATTAATAATTTGTGACCAGGTTTAGTGTTCTAAATATCGAAGATAACTTTTATAAACAAATTAATTTAAATGTACCTTGCTGATTCAAGCCACCAAAAATAATTAAGATAACGTCTTATTAATATTAATCATAAACAACAAGGTGCTGAATAGATATTCGAGTAAGGACAAATTCGACAGGTCATAGCAACCTTGAAGAATCGACACAGACATTAAATGTTGTTTCTAGAACTTACCTAAACGTGGCACAATATTCGCTAGTAAAATATTTAATAGTAACAACCAAACCTCTACTTGTCTCAATGTCTGCTTTTAAACCAGCATCCTCCTAAAATTAAGGGACCCCAAAACTGACATCTGTAACAAATAAATAATTAATAAACCCAAAGATCCCAAAGAAAAAAGATGTCAGTCATCAGACGGTGTGTTACTAATTCCCCTTCTTACAGTAGATCATAATTTTGATACATATTTGCTATTAGTAATTCATTATCAATAATTCAACTTTAATGTTAAAGTTAGTATTTGACGACAGTCATATTTTAATATAACGAAGAAGCATTAGCAATGTATTCGCTTGAAGGTTGGCTCAAGACTGCTTGTCGAATCCAATACTATATTCCTTCACCTTTCCTCGCCTGCTTGTGTGGTGCTACCAGATAAGATTATATTTATTTAGGTTTACTTATTTGAGAATTTAAAACTAACAAATTAGTTATTTTGTTTACTGTGATTATTAATTGATTAAAAATAACAAAACAATGGAATATACACTATGCACCATAAATTCTATGATTGGTAAATTGAAAAATAGGTTTAAATTAAATTAAAAATACAAAATTCACACACAGGGTATAACAAAACGAAGCGCGCTTTGCGCCCCGAAGGTTTTCAAAGATTTTAATTTCCCTGAATTAGCTAGATTGCTCCTATCACCACAGTGGAGATAGGGGGTTCTACATTTGCGATGAAATCAGTTAGACTCAAATTTAGGAACGATTTCTAAGTGTCAAAAATCCCGGAGAAAGTAATAATTAAGGGCGCCACTTTGTTTTTAACGATAAAAAAGGGCCAAGGAGGTCTATTATAGAAAACGAGGAAACAAAGAACCCAATCTCAGAACCTTTAGATCGAGAATTGTATCAGTACGTACTTACTTCGGGTTCGCCGCTGGGCTCCTTCTTTGATCAGGTTAAATTTGGACGTACTATCTAAAATAGGTTATTCACTTAAAATTAACTAATTTCTGAAAGAAAGTACGTGTTACTACAACTACGAAGTTACGTATATGAAAGAATAAAATCCGCAATTAAAGATTGTGTATAATGATAACAAAATAATATGGTTTACAATTAACAATTTACATGTTTCCTCGGAAGGGAATAAAGGATACAAAAATTTTCCATACCTCTAAATCAAGGAATCCTTTTGACTACTAACTAAACTAAATCTAAAATGAACAAAAAATATTGGCCCTAATGACCTCGATAACCTGAACAATTAAAATTTAAAACTTTAGTCTTTTATTTGTGACAATAACTAAGTCGTCTTGAATTTATACGTGATCGACTAGTTTGTCCCAGCAGAGTTTACTTAACGAGGGGGGTGGAGATCGGTGGAATTTAAATAATGGATGTATCACTTACTTGGTATTTTGTAGACCCTCAATTTCCCGAAGGAATCGAAAATAACAACCGTGCTGTTTAGGATATTCTACTTATCGTACGCCACGTACGGGCTTGTCAGGCTCTAACCCTTTGACTACGAAGCGACAGGTAATTGAAGTTGAGCTCTTCTACAATTCGCTCTGGGCGTAAATAGACCAAATTTCTACCAATTTGATCCCCTTTATACTACACGGGTACCTCTTCAATTGTTTACTTTAAATATAGCCTGGGTACGTACTGCGGAAAAGCGACTTAAATTAATAACACTGAGGTCTCTACTACCTGTTAGTCGAAGTTTTCTCCTTGAAATTGCAGAGCTGAAGACGAAAGGGGTTAGCGTTTATTTTTAGACTTGCAAGCCTTCTCATGGGAATTGCTGAAGCAATATTTTCAAGAAAAATGCCCCTATGTTTTATAAAACGTAACCTGGGATTTTCGAATTTTAATAATTGTTGTTAGAATGGAGTTGTAAAATTTACGAATTTATGGTTGTAATTTTGGCATAAAAATGATACTGGTAATTCCCCAATTAGATTTCATTATTACTACACGGATGCATGTACTGCGTGTTTTCAAATAAATGACAAATGTTGCAAGGATTTCAGACGCGCTTACAAGGGTGTTACAAATGAATTCCTTGTAAATAAATTTTACTACTTATATAATAACCGTTACAATTGGTACAGTAGTTTCAATTTTACATGATGATTTGGATATGAAAAACCTTTTTCCGCGTTTGTTAATAGTGGGCCAAAAACAGTATCATTCAACGACTTCGGAGTATTGTTTGAAACTGTTTAAGCGTAATACATCTGAATTTTTGTGTTGAATTATTACTGTTGGTGAGACTTGGATCCACTACCATACTCCAGAAACCAAAAATCAATCGAAGTACACGAAGAAGGCAAAAGTGGAACTATGGTTAGGTATTCGTTATTAAAGCAGAAAATTCTGTAAGCACCGCACAACGACTGTTCCTGTCGAATTTGATATTCCGCCTCGCTAATTAACAGCTAGGTATGTAAATTTGAAGATATCGGTTCAGTCCCAATACATAAGCCACCTGACGCTATAAGAACTATGTGAACCCCAAAAAATGTGTAACTGGCCAATGGTGCGATTAAACATAGCCTAAGACGTTCTACACGTCTGCAGACCGTAGCCCTTCATATGTCCAATAATCTTGCTTACTGATCTCAAGTTTCGCTCGTACAAGCTACAAATTAGCCAAAAATTGAAAAGTAATGATTTATTAGCTCGCTCGAACGTTTGTCACGATCCAATTTGACACTAGGTAAGACCACGTTCCCAGCTGACGGAACCAACATTAATAGCGAGCACCAACTCGGTTACGGCGGTGAGCAGGGGGGAGTCGAAACTACTGACAGAAATCGCCGTTAAAAGCTCCGCCCTAAGGGACGTAAAAGGGGGAATAGGAAGAAGCAGCTTCCTACCTAAGTCACCAATCGGAAGATACACGGTACATAGGTCAGTTAGAGCGCGACCGTCGCCGACTGTGGTAGGATATACCCGAAAAGCAATAACCAGCAAGACAGAACTGATCGTTCGCATTTATCTATCCGTAAAGTAATGTGTAATCCACTTGCAACTCGGGTTCTACTCGGACCTACTCGCAATTCTATAGGCTTCATAGATAAGGTACGACGTGGAACGTAACTGTGAGTCTACAGACAACGTCGCAAGACTCGATTGTACCAGTTGGCTCGTTTGATGCTGGAGAGGGGTCGGGGTTAGCACAACGTAGGTCAGCTTCTAACAAAGTAAAAGGATAAGAATAGGTAGCAGTCGATCGCCGAATCGCAGAGGCAGTACACACCTGAACGATAAGGCGTGTGGTGGACTTACTTTATCCTAAATTTTCTCAATCTGTACCATTGGTCCAGCAGCCAGAAGTTCCACCTAGCTGAAAAAGGGTTAGGTAATGCTGTTCGTTGAAAATAATTCAAAACAGATAATTAAAGTATTTATTCCACCAAACTGGCGAAATCAACAAATAAAAAAAGTATTGCAATTCAACAAAAAGGTTTTTGTGTCCTCGAAGGGACGCATACATCAAGCAAAAGTTACTGAATCTGCCTTTTGAGGATTAGGGCAAAATATAATGATTAAACAATCGGAGTACCTCGTATATTAAACGGTAACATATGGATCTAATAGTAACTAGTTTTACTTGAACGAAAGTGAGAGAAAAGCAACAAATTAAATTATATAAGAAGCAAAACATTACTAAGTCATAATACACTATCGGCGAAAGTAATAAAACAGATCTACCCTAAAAACAATTAGACCAATGGTTCATTTGCGACGGTTTCGTTCTCGAGAATAAATAACAATAATTTTATGATAGTGGAAGATTGCAAAGTAAAGTTTGTAGCATTTTTAAAATAAATAACAAAAGCAAATTAAATTTTAATATTGAATTAGACGGCGTTATTTTACACTGAATAGTACAACTTTAATATATTGAAATTTATGTGTTTAAATATTACATACGTTATAAGTTACAAGTTAAAACGCAGAGAACGCAAGTATAACTTCATATGTGGCGAAGATAACTTGATAAAAATTCAACGAAATTGTAAACCAAATACATATTGGCTTATTTATAGAAAGTAATTATTAACTTGAATAACCGGCGTTCAAGGCGCGCTGCAGGTTGAATGACATGATGCGAAGAAATAAAAAACATAAGTTTACGACCTTATATTGAGGCTAGGAGTAATCAGCATTCAACATCCATAAGATTGCGGCATCTTGATAACAACGCCTGCCACAACGTAGTCCCCAGCGGTAAACTAATAAATACAAGACAACAATTACCAATAATGTTAATTAGTAAATCGGAAAAATACATACCGGTGGTTAGGTGTTACAGGAGCACAAAGAAAAACCAACCGTTTATGCACAGAGCGATTAGTAAAAAGAAAGAATAGAGTCGTGCTTCGAACATATGCACATTTGGCTATAGCTGATAACATGGAAAATGTTATACTAACGTCTCGAAATAAACTTAATCAAAATTAAACGGACCAAAATGTATAGCCTCGATACCACCATCCTTATTTGACTAAATTTACTGGTGTAAATACAGTACAGTACTCTTAAAATGACCCGGTCGTGTCAATCAGGCAGTTAAATTAAAAAGTTGTTATCACTGACAGACTCGCGATTGTTAATACAGAAACTTAATGTTTATAACTAAGACAAGGCTTCCTTCTTTTCGTGGTAAGGAACAATTTCCCAAAAAAGCGACATACAACATTGGGAGGGTCCACAAATACTACAGGCATCAACACACGCCTTACAATAACGTAAGAGGCAGTTATAACCTTCACTACACGCTAAAAATACTTTGTATCACAGCGCGAAAGGGGTGTTTCCAATCCCATCGGAAGGTTATTTTCGGGCATAATCCACACACATTGCCGCGTGAAACCCTTTTTACCCTTAACTCGGTCATAAAACAAGCATTTTGCTATTCTCCACTCTGCATTAAGTAACTTCCGCCGCGAACTTCGACCGATTCACAACCAACCGACGCGACGCGTCAAATTAATTCTTGTCGTTCACTTGAACAACCCGTGACTCTGACAGTCCACTTAGCTAGAACTTAAAATGTTCGCCAATATGAAGGCCGTGCGTACTTTATTGGGTGCAGTTTCAGAGTCTTTATATCTCAAGAAAAACGTCAAACAAAAATTGCACAAGCCAAACGGAAAATACAATCTGTCAATCTAATAAATTTTTTTCTATATAAAAAGCCACGTTTTTTTCCAAAAAAATCTGACTGCTCTGATTCCCCAAACTGAAGACACAAATCCTGACACGTTTGCTGTCAAATGCTAACCTTCTTTACTAAGCCTGAGCATATGTCTAACGAAGCCCATTTTCATTGTCAGTATTAAGCAGTGCAAACCCCAGAGGAAAATATCAGAAGCCGTTGCATAATGAGAAAACCACTGTATGGTGCGCTATTTCCTCATTTGGCATAATTGGTCACCACACGGCGACAATTACTTCAGCGCGTTATGCTCATATAATTTCGATTTTCATAACGCGGTAATTAGCAAAATTTCCTAGCGGGGCAACGCAAATACATGATTCCGTCAGGATGGAGCTACATCTCATACTGCTAGAATATATGAGAATACTATACGTGAGCTCTTCCCACGGCATGTCATTTCTCAGCTCTTGTGATTTCTTCTTATGCGGGTATCTATAAGACAAGGTCTTTAGAAATTATTCACAAAATATTGAAGAGTTGAAAATGAGAATCGAAAAAGGGATAACCGGAATTTCAGTCTAAGTGAGTCGTCGCATGATGCATAATGTGCGATCGAGATTTGAAGAGTGCTTGCGGTAGTTACTTAGATGATGTAATATTTCACAAGTGAAATGGTCGCTTTTATTTGTCGACTTAGTGTAATGGTTTTTGACATGGTATCCCCTATTCAAAATTTCTCGTTCGCCTGCCCCTAGGAACTTGTTAGTACACTATATAAAATATTCCTCCATTAACAAAGTGAAGCATAAATGGAATAATGCTGTTAAATTTAAAAAGATGCCTTCACTCGAATGTTTCTCGCTTTAGGTTCGACTAAATTCTGCTAGACGTAGCTAAATCACCAAAACAAACAAATAAACAATAATTCTGTAGATAAAACAGTGCTGCCTGTATTTAAATGTATAATGTATCGTCAACGTCATTGACATAATTATAGTGATGTAAAAGGATTCAGAATAAATGCTTCATGAAGAGTATAATAACTATGTGCGAGCAAGGAACTGATTTGTGAGCACGTTACAGCAAAACTGTACATGATAATTTAAGAAACTAGTGCGAGGCGAGGCTGAACTATCCATGCACAATTCTCTCTTCCTCTATGTAAATATTGAGTGTTAATACTTTCTTAGGTTTGCTCTTCATTTTAAACAAGATTTATAGTTAACATTTGGCAAAGAACAGTTTTTCAAAATACCAGTATGATAGCTTGGTCCCCTTAAAAATTTAGTTCCAATTGCCTTCGATATATTTTAATGTTCTAACTATTCTTTATAGATAAAAAGTTTAAGAAATCTAATAACTATAGGTTATACAATATTAATGCTCAAAATAAAACTTCATGTTAAGAACAAATTTATTAAAATGAAATAAAATTAGTAACTGGCGACCTCATTGATTCAGGGGTTGGCATATTTGCCCCTGAACTCAAAGGAGGCGGGTTCGAACCCAACCTTGATCACTAATTTTTCCGAATAGAAAAAAAGATTTAGAAACCTGCTTTCTTCTTGCATAACGCATTAAAATAGTTAGTCTCGTGTCATGTAGCTTGGGTTTGGGTTAAATTTTAGTAGACTTGGCGAAATAACCATAGTAGTTGAAATTATAAGGGCAAAAGTTATGTCCACATCCCGAAATCTGCCCTAAAAAATTTAAAAACACCTACTTTACTCAATTAATACAAACAGCTATTTTGAGATCCTTTTCTGAAATTTCAGTGGGGATGCATCTTCAAATTTATCAAAGATTATCAAAAATGGACAAATTCATATTAAATAGCTAACACCGTTAAACTTTTATTTCGAATAACGTTTGATAAGAGAATGTCATGTCCGAAAACCAAACTACTAAATCATCCGGCATTTTGATTAAACCTTATCAAAAAATTAAATATTTTATCTCTCCTTAATAAATCATCGACAAGGTATACACGAACTGTTTTAAACAAATACAAATTAAGTCTGCGTAAAGTCGTTATTCTATTAAAAAAATGTGCGTGCCAGGAAGAATGTAAATTTCCCTATAATAACTAATCCATTGTTAATGTAAATAGATGTAGTTCATGAAATCAAATACACGGGAAAACCGCTAACTGTTTAAATTTGTTAAAGATCGTTTTTGGACATAGTCGACAACTATGGGGTCTAGCAGTTCACCCAGACGATGAATTATTTGCAACTGCAGGGCACGATAAAGTTATAGCTCTTTGGCGAAAACATAAACCGATTTGGACAACCCAGGTAAGTGTTTAAATATATTATGTATACAGGGCGTATCAAAAGTATTTTTTTAAATACGGTTTTTGAAACATTTAGAAATACAATTTGCATTCCCATATTTATACTTCATCTTTCACAAGATAATGATCGTAAATAACGATCAATGCACAATCTGATTGTCTGTCGAGCACTAAGAATTTATATAGGTATAACGTGTGTTTTTTAAATGATCAAGCTTTGAAGTCATTCATAATTTACCACTTGTTTTAGATTTGTGCATGCTAATTTAAATATAAGGGTGTCCCAAAAATAAGTAATATCACGCAAACTGTTGGTACTTTGTGACCTGTAGAACAAAATTTGCTTATGATTTTTTTTTTCGAAAACATATAGTTTTCGAAATATTAACGATTGTAGTATTAAGTTCAATAATGGCGTGCAATGTATGCCATATAGTAATATCGATGTCCTTGATGTGTATTACTCATCGGCATATCTTCAATTATGACACTTATGTTTAATTAAAACAATTTTTGGTTTAAACTGTGTAACTTTAATTAAAAAATTAAACGTTTCGAAAACTATTTGTTTTCTTTTTCAATAAATTCACAACTCAAAATTGACAATTAATACAATTGATAAATAAA
>JAHWXV010448824.1:0-10410 GCA_024586415.1 Phrixothrix hirtus
TAATTTGTGAAAAATATGCATTTCATTATAAAATTTACAAAATATGCAAAAAATGCATATATATGCACTTTGCATATATTCCGCCCCCTAGTTATCATTATTCAGAACATTTTAATGGCTTTCTTCCAATATAAACGTGAACTTTTTCAAATTAACTCTTAGTAGATAAAACTAGATATAATTAAAATAACAGGTAAATTGTTTTTCTTTAATATGGATCCATATATTTATATAAGTAGTACATGAAGAAAACAACGTGTTTATTTGTATATTATTCATTTTACTATTTTGTTATCCCAATAATTCTGCTCCCCTGTACTTCAATACGCTAATGAATTAGGAATTTCAAAATGGTCGAAGGTCATTTATGCTGGTAATTGACCAAACCTATGTATAAAATGTGCAGTGTCGCTTCTATTCGTTTACGTAAATATTCTTTGTCTATAGGTTATACCTATTATTTGTTATTAACAACTAACTTTTAACAAATTTGAATACATACATTTAAACATTTCGAAATGTCAGTTAATTAAATGTATTCAGTATAACATTATCGCAATAGTTAACATACGGGTTTGCGCATAAATTCTATTACGTGATGGGAATTTATTTATACAAAGTAGAGCTAATGTATTATCTAAACTATATTTGAAATAATAAATAAACCTTGAAACCATTAAGTTTCGCAAGTATCTACTTATTTTTTATTATTAAATATCAAATGACGACTTCATAATAATAAATAATAACTTGAAAAACTTATTGATTTCAATGATTATTTATTTAGGTATAATAATTAGGTTATTAGTTCTCAAGTTGTACAAATAATGGATTTAACAAACTATTTTCTAAAATTTAAAAATAATAGAAATGAAATGTTTAGGTAGGTACAGCTTTTGTAACCAAAGAAATATATTTAAAAAGATAACCTGGGCTATAAATAATATAAACATAAATAAATTATTTTAAATAAAATATATTTAAAATGCCTTATTACATTGTAACTATAATATGACAATACTTTCATAATGCAGAGTTTTAATTGCAAAACTTGTTTTGTACACTGACAATAAAATACCAATCATTGCCCTCTCATTAATACAGATAATACTATTGCTTCCATTTAAATAAAAACTCAATTTAATAGAGTTAAAGGATTTCAGTTGCAACTAATTTATAACTGTTAATATTTAATATGATTTTATATAGAAATTGTTATTATTTATTGACTCGTTGTGTATATATGCATATTTTGATTAAATAATACAAGTAGTACAAACTTTTTAACGTTCTTACTAATTTGATTAAATTTAATTAAATATGATAGAGCCATCTAGCTTAAATGTTTTCAACTAATTGTTACGGATGTAATTCAAAATTCTAGATTTTAAAATAAAACAAACTAGGTACTTAAATTTAAAAGTTTGAAACCTATATATAACTATGCATAAATATCTGTAGGTTAATAAACATGATTCCAAAACTTGAATAATTTTGAAATAATTATAACATGCAAAATGCTATTTTTAACAAAATTGTTAAAATAATGGTTAGTTTCCATGATAAAAGTGTATATTCCTGTTTTAGTTTTCCTATTATTTTATAAAAGTAATGAATAATATTTCTGTCTTCACCATTAGCCCTAAAATTGATAAATATGAATAAAATTTATTCAATAAACATTTATTGATTTCTAAAGTTTCATAACAATGCATGAAAAGTCGTTGTTTTAGTATAGCTAAGAAACGTTAGAGGTCAGTTTTTATTGCATTTATATTTTAAGAAGCAAAAAAATGAATTTCTATCTACTTATATTTTACATATTATGTATCTTTTCAACAAATATTTTAATCTTTCAAATTTTCTACAATGATAATAATATTTCAAAATGGTTTAGAGCTGCACTTGCAGTTTTAATGCATTTAATAAATCTTTTAAGTAGAATTAAATTTTGAATTTTAAGCTACTAAGAATATAAATCTATTTAATTAGAAACATTTTCTATTACCTTGCATTTTAGAAAAAGGCGTGCTATATACATATAAAGTAATTGGGTTCAACTGGCATAGTATTATTTATGCATGTTTGAACTTTAGTTTTGACTGAAATTTAATTGACAAATTGCTCAATGAAATATGTTAACATTTGTGGTATATTTTTTGTTTGATTTTAAGAAAACATGTTTTAAAGCTTTAGCAATGTCATCAATCGTGTACAAAATATCTTCTTTTAATAAATAAAAAGTACGATACATGAAGTAGGTAATTGCTATATGCTATATATACATTTACACACACATCGTAAATAAGAGGTTTAAGTCATAGTAATTACTAATTTATTAAAATATGCAGATCCGTCACAACCATTTTAATGTATTAATCAGTTCTATATTTAACTTGAAAAATTGTAATTTGCTTAAATGGTGTATTTAAATGTACATAGATATATCTAAGCAAGATGTATTGATGCGCCATCTAATGGATTTCACATTTAAATATAACAGAAAATAATTCAATTTAATGCCAAGTTCACATACCTACCTGTTTTTAAAACATTTTAGCACTGCGTTATGTACGTTTAAAGTTTGATTGGAATTTAAACCTTGCGCAAAATTGCAACAAAATATACTCAATTAATTAACTTGGTAAACATATTAATAATATTCTGAACCAGAAATAAGTTAATTTAGATCTATAGCTATTAGATGTTTGGTAATTTTAAATATCGAATAAGAGAACTTCATAAAAATTGATGATATTTATAAATTTTAAGAATATAATTGTGAAAAGTAATAAATAAATGTGAAACACACACATTTTGTAACGCTGTTTTTTTAAGAAATACCTGTGAATGGTGGAAATACTCCCTATAAATAAAAAAACCATTATATATGCATATAACTGTTCATCTTACATCTAATCATGTACTTACCTACACTGCCTTAGCTAGCCAAAATACAGTAGGTATCTACTGAAATGGCATTTCGAGAAAAACACTGTTTTACGTTTTGTTTTACGCCATCGTCATTTTAAACAATTTTAAGCCAATATTGCTAGGACAACTTACTCACAAAAAAATCCAATTCCTGGTTGCTGGAAGAAAACGAGAAATTATATTCTCAAAAAGAAATGTGCACATACAGCAAATGAAGAGAGCATTTTTTTAGATAAATATGCCGTATATGTTGTTTTATAGCATATACGACATATTTACCTAAAAATAACACTTAATCAGCTTCTGACTAGAATTTAAAATGCCATGTTTTCTAGGTAAAGTTGAAACGATAAAATTATTTTGGTTAAAATGCAATATAATTAACAGATGAAACAAATATTTTATTCTGTAAACATTACAATTTATATCAAAACTTAAGTAATATAAAAAACTTCTATAAAATGTTACAACTTAAAAAATTTCACAACTCATCATGAATGTCCTGGTTTGAAGGAATAGCAGAGACTGGCAAATTTCTCCAAAAGTTTAGCCTATTTACTGGAAGAACTGCAGAAAGTTTGTGTAATATACCTTCTTTTCTTTCTAGTGTTATACTTCTCGAGGCGTTCCAGGTGATTTTGGAGGATTAATATCAGATTTTAGAACTTTAGCAGTTAAAAAATTTAATAATATAAAATCGTCATCAAAATTGTTTTTATAATATAATCTACAAAATCTTGAAAGTCATACACTTTTCCTTCCTTCTTTAACGAGTGTTCCACTTAATAATGAAATTGGTCGGCACTCATAAATGTGTGGCCTGGTTCGAAGAACCTTAAATCAATTACCATTGCGGATATATCACAATAATTTATGATATAGGCAAAGAAGATAAATAAACCCCAGTTTTTATTCTGTGAGTTGCAGTTGTCAAGCCAAAAGGTTATATGCAATGCAACTCAGTTGAATAATAAAAAGCGGTAAAACGCACAAGTAATATCAGACTTTGATCTTCCTAATGTTGCCTCGTGCTATATAATAGGAATTTTTTTAATATTTGCTTTATTATTACGACCAACAAGAACGAACACAATAAATAACCTCTTTAAACATATCAAGACGCGGAAGCATTATTACCTAAAAATAAATAAAACTGAATCCAAGTCATGGTTGAAAAGTATACTCCATTCTACCTTTTATGGATCTGCAGACACCACTAAATGCCCAAAATCATAATCGGGTTCCCCGTCTTTTTAGAAAACATCTCTTGAGATTTTTTCCCTTAGTATATGAGAATTTCACTTTTAACAAACATCACATTCATCGCCTAGATCTTCTTTAGAATGACCAGTTGATTCCTTAGCATGTCATTCAAATATTTCGCATGGCCAACACTGTTCGTGTCTCAGTTTCACAAATAATATGTTGTGCTCTGTCACAACCTGGCGACATATTTGTGCATTGACATCGTATTCAAATCAGAAGGGAGATAGAGTCTGTTGGGGTCATGCTCTCTTCTGTAGTGACCTATTGTAGGATGGAATGAATTTATATGTTCAATAATAGCAGAATGGTCGATTTTTACATTTGGATTCTTCTTTGGCCTACTAATAGATGTGTAAATAGGCACCACTTTATTCGAAACCAAAGTTATTCTCCTGAGGAACCTGTCATCATGGGAGTAATATCCTAGTGTTCCCAAAAAGAAAATCTTGCATATTCCTTGACATTCTCCAAATTCATCTTTTACAAAATAGTTGAAGGTTGTGGATCTCCTTAGTGGCTCTGCAATTATACAAACAGTTCTTTTTTTACAGGCACTCGATTTATGTGGTTTAATATATAATTTTCTTGGGCGCCTTTTGTTGATTCCCAAAACTGCTGATTAATAAGATGCCTACGTTCAGAATTAAAGTTTGAATTACATTTAAACAAACATTGGTCAGAACACGTCGGCTTTACTGCATGTTTTAATATTTTCTTTTGCTTTTTGGCAGCCAAGCGCTGAGATAAAGGAGTATCAAATTTTCTGCCCTTTCTTATAGTTCCCTTTTTCGTAACTGTTTTAAATACTTCAGAAATTGTTAATTATATTAAGTCATTTATTACTGATGAAACGATGATTGTAGAATTTTCTTCTTCTGCAGTAAAATCATGAAACGGGTTTTTATTTGACAAAATATTTAAATTTGGGCGATTTTAATTAAATTTTAAACTAATTTTTGTACTGGAAACATCAGTCGATGTGAGAGCCTTCCTGAGATGCAGGTAAAAGCATATCAACAACTTGTAATGAATTGGCAGAGTTCATCAGTTTATAATGAGAATGAATTTTAATACTCTTTTTAACAGCTAAGTTATCATCTGAATCTGGCAAATCACTGTATGAATCTGGTACATAGTCAGAATCCAAAACTTCATTACTTAATTTGATATCTCGTTTGTTCTTACACCGTACGGTAAACCGCTCTTTTAAATCTTTATTTAGTAAAGCTCTCATTTTTTTGCCTCTCGAAAGATTGTCCATGGTTGTTCTAAGTAAAACAAAGAATCCGGTATATGTTTTAGTATTGTTATGCAATAAATTAAGCACACGTTATAATGAACAAAACAGTTTAATCTTAATGGAACTGGCGAAGTGGAAATTTAATAATGATGTAAAATATCTAAATACCTTTGCAAACAACACCAAACACATAAAACAAGCTTATAGGAGAGTTTAAGGTGCTTATGTTTACAAATAATCAGTCTAAAAACATAATATGACATGATTTCAAAATAACAGTTATTATATAACCTCAAAAACAGTACACACACACTCACAGCTGATTCAGTCAAATATCGCCTTAATTTTTTTGAGAGAAAAATTATAGTTCAACTTACACTCATTATTATTTTTCTCCTTTATTATTATCGTTTATTAAAAAGAAATAGAAATCTATCTTAACGTTATACAGAAATATGACTATACCCTTACGGCAAATAAACCTAACAAATGTCAAACAAGACACTTAACAATTTGACCGTATATTGTTGCATACGGTAGATTCGCCTAAAACTCTTATAGATATTGGTTAAAACGTATATACAGCGAACATAAAACAGCTAATACCAAGGCAATAGATGTATATACGGCTTTCTAGTTAACGGCAATATTTGTAGAACCTAAACATTTAGTAGAAAATGCCGTAAACCGAAAATCACCAAAATGATTGTTACAGCATTTTCGTTTAACAGGGTAGTATATGTACTATTGAAGACAAATTAAATGTTACACGTATAGGTTTTTCGAACATAAAATGGGTTGCCTACTTTAAAAATGCCTCAATGATATAAGACATTTTTTCAAGGTTAAATGAAAAATATTATAATTTAATCAACATTAGATCTGTTCTTATGTGGATTTAATTATTTGAATGACGTTAATATTTACATATTTATTTTCAAATTATTATTCGTGTGAAGAATGTTTACAGAATATTTTTAAATTTGTCTTGCCAATAAATTGTAATAATTATGACTAATTTTATTATTTATCATTCCTTATTGTTCTAGACTTTCTCCTTTCTATATAAATAGTAAATTATATTCCTTTGGTTTTAGTTTTTAACTAGAATCTTTTCTTGTTAGTTACTGTTATACATAAGTAGAAATATAAACGTTTGTTGTAGTGTATTGTGAAATAAATATTTAAATAAATAAGCGTAAATAAATAATCCTAATATGAGTGAATATAAATCATGATTTTTAAACAATCAACTAGTTTCGTTACAGAATGTACGGTCAAAGAGTTAATATTGATAAACGACCCTAAAGTTCTTATAATTATGTATTTCCATGCGTCCGCCATCAAAAGAATGTAATATCACAGAAAATGAAGAATTAATTGAACTTTATTTTATTTCAGCCTTTCTGTATGAAGGGTGGGAAGAAAATGGAGAATGTTGAAAAGTTGTAAACATATTTACTGCAATAAAAATAAAAATAGAGTTTGCCATATTATTCAGGATGTTTTATTATTTCGGGAAGTAGGCAATCTATAAAGAAATTTTTCAATATGAGGTTTTCTTATTGGAATCCAGACGAAAAAGAAATACGAAGTCCTTTTGTTATATGTAATTGCGCTTGTATCTGATAATAATAATTGTAATTTTGCTTCAACGTAGGAACATGATCAATGCTTGGAAAATATACGCGTGTATTCAATGTTCTTTCGTTTATGCCCATATGATCTAGTTTGTTTGAGAATTTAATTTTTGATAAAGTATTTTCATCATTACTTTTATTAAATATTATTCTATCCGGACTAGCCTTAGGAAATATTCTTCTCCTTATTTAGCAAATATACCACAATTATTTATTTGGAAAACTGTAAGTTTTTCAAAATTTCAAATGGCTATGATTTCATATTTCAAATCATACGTTTTGTCTTGATTACAAACAAATAGTGTGAACTAATTTCATTTGTGGAGTGTTAGATTTTCGTTTACGTACTGTGACAAATATGGATGCAGTTAGTCTAAATGTACGTTCCTGTTCCCATACTAGTTTTGAACTTTGTCGTCTCCATATTATTTCAATGATGCCCCTTTTTTTGGCTGTTATTATTAAAATATTAATTAACTTAGTTTTCTATTTTTAATAAAACATAGTTCGACGATTATTCACTCCCATAGTCATCATCAACGCCCATAGTGTTGTTTATTCTTCTATGGTTGCGTCTGCCTTTTGTGTGGTTCATGTAATTTACGCTTCCTCTATGCAATGAGTTTCTTAGTAAAATATTCAGCTTCACATTTGAAAAACACTTTTATAATTTTATCAAAATAATTTTCTTTTGCATTGTAAAATATTGCAGCGCATTTACATCTTAGTTTGTATGACCTTGTAATGCTAAAATTAATCTGAAAACAAAATAAGTGACAATTCAACAAAATACTATCATACATAACCCTCAATCGAACCTCTTTACAAATACTATTATGGATGACGTTCCTTATTGAAAATTCATCAGGCAGCGTTAGAATGGCTACTACAGTTTGAGAATTCAGAATGACAAATACCAAGATGGATTGAACGACTACAAAAATATGATTTTGAACTGGAGCATCGTGTTGGAAGAAATTATGAAAACCCTGATTCTTTATCAAGACGGTCTTGCCCAAAAGATTGCAAACACTGGTCTCGGTTGGAATGATGAGTTGAAGAACTTCTTTTCAAGCGCATTACTGTAATCAACGATGACTGAAGACCGGTAAATGTCAGGCAGAATTAGAAAAGCGACCAAGATTTGAAGTTGTTAGTAAAACGGAAGAATGAAGATCAAAGATCAGGTTGCGAGAAAATGGCCCCATTTAATCCCATCGTTGAAACTATTGGTATCAATGGGATTACTTGCAAGTTTGGAATCGACTTTGAAAAGAACCTTGGAAGATAATGATAAAAATAACAAACGAATTTGATTGGTGGATCCAAAAATCAGAGTAGTGGAAGTTTTGCGAGAACTTCATGATGGTCCATCAGTAAGGCATATGGGAGTAAAGAAAACACTGGAAAACGTCCGTGAACGATTTTATGGATAAGCTATAGGGATAGTATTAAGGAGTGGTGCCGAAAGGGAAGGGTCCCCTGGAGAAGCAAAAACACCCACGAGACAATACAAAGTGGGTAGCTTAATTGAAAGAGTAGCAATTGATATAGCGGGCCTGTTTTCAGAAATAGCAGCAGGAAGCAAACATATTCTAGTTCCGATTAATTATTTTAGTCAATGGACCCAAGTATACGCTCTGCCAAATCAAGAGACACCTGCAATGGCAGAGATCTTGGTGAAAGAACTGTTTAACCGTTTCAGAATTCCTTTGGAATTACGTTCAGACCATGGAAGAAATTTTGAATCAATCTTATTCCAAAGTTTCTACCAATTATTGAAAATACATCGGACCAGAACAATTGCTCTTCAAGAATAGTCAAATTGAATGGTGGAACGCATGAATTGTACAATGGGAAAATATTTATGAAAAGTTATCTCAGATTATCAACGAGATTGATGCCAGTACTTACAACTATTTTCATGACATATCGGTCATCTATAAACGAGACGACAGGAGAGATTCCAGATAGAGTGTTGTTTAGTCGTGAAATTAGGCTACCATGTGACTTGGAGTTCGGTAGCAAGCCTGGAGAGGAGTGGTTACTGGAAATGAATATGCCAAAAGTTTTCGAAAGAAATTAAATGGAAATTAGAGTTCGCAATAATATCCAGATTGCCTATGATCGAATAAAACTCTATTATGATGTACGTTCGAAAGCGGAAGAGTTTCAATTCAACGATCGTGTTTGGTTGTACCAGCCTCCATGACGACGAGGTCTATCTGCTAAATAGTAAAGATCCTGAAAAGGAAGGTATAAAATTCTATAAAGGATCAATGATGTAATGGGTATATGGAATAATAAAATATCTGAGAGGAAATTTAAGGTGGTTCACATGAAATGCTTAGCCATATGCGTTGAGAAGAATGCAGAACCAGGACAAGTAGAACTTGAATAAAGAGCGAACCACATTGAGTTCGAAAATATAAAACTCAAAGACAATGAAAAGTCATTCACTAAAGCTCGGTTTGGAGTTACTACAGAAGAATACGAAAATCTGTGTGATGAATCAGAGTATTGCTAGACACTTTGGGTCACTAAAGGCATTTGAATGTCCCGTGGTATCATAGTCGAATGTAAAAAAGGCATAGTGGCGTAGAAGAAATACAGCAGCAAGGACGCCGGCCGGGCGGGCGGGCGGGCGGGCGTGCGTACGTGCGTGCGTTAGTGCGTGCGTTAGTGCGTGCGTGCGTTAGTGCGTGCGTGTGTACGTGACTGCTTGCGTGCGTGCATGTGTATATATACAGGGTATCCCACAACGAGATTTCGTTAAAAAGATATGGACAATTAATAGAAGTTGAAGTTTAAGGCTTTCCATATAAGGGTTTTAGGTCAGGTGGAATCGACATAAACTATTTATAGATTTCAGATACTTCCGGTTATACCGGAAATGGACATGAACTTCCTTATTTCAAATGGAACATAGTAATTTTTATTATTGATATGTATTCCTGAGATAATTGTAAGAAGACTTGGTTTAAAAAAATTTTCTCTATCATTACGGGTTTTTGAAATATTTCAATTTATTTATAAAAATAAGCTTCTGCAGTATTCCACAAGAAGTCAATTTCTAATACATGTAATAACTAATTTTATGTACTTATTTGTCAAACTATGATACATCAAATACCTTAATTGAAATTTTACAAATGTATACAGGGTGTTCGAAAAAAATGACAAACTTTATTTTCAAAAAATCGAAAATCTCATTATTTTTAAATTGCAATCTATATATTTTTTAATTTTATTACATTCTACACTTAAAATTAGGGGTAGTTTGTGTTATATTTATTATACAATACAAAAATGGCTTTTCTTTTAATAAAT
>JAHWXV010448838.1:0-12255 GCA_024586415.1 Phrixothrix hirtus
TAATAATTTGTGAAAAATATGCATTTCATCATAAAATTTACAAAATATGCAAAAAATGCATATATATGCACTTTGCATATATTCCGCCCCCTAGTTATTACAAAAGTTGAAGATTGAGTGTCTAACCAATTGAGCACAAAGAGTTGAATTTCTACGTTGTTATTGAACCTAAAACCTTCCTTCAACAGTCCCAATAAATGATAGTCATGCGGTGATAAATCTGAGATGTATGGCGACTGCTTTAACTGATCCTAGTGCATTTATTCTGAGTTATGTGTCCTGTGAGGCTTTGCATTGTTGTAGAGGAGGACGACGCTTCTGACTATGCAACGCCACCGTTTGCTTTGATATGCAGTTTTCGTTCTGTCTTAAAGTTGACAGTAATAATCAGACTCCTGTCTTTCTGCCCAATCTCCTTTACCGCAATGATGTTTTCTTCTGTGATGACAGTTCGAGGACGCCGATCGTAACCCTGATTTAAACTATTTTCCGTCCTTTAGAAAAACGTTTGGAAAGGACTTTGTCCTCGAATTGTGCTCGTAAACGAGTTAAAATTTCTAAACGTCTCACTGCTGCTTTTGTCAAAAACTTTATGTTATTCCGTTGTGCAACGAACCTAGGTACGCATTGGTTACTCGTTGCTCTCGTATCAACTGAATACAAAGAACATTGGCGGTGGTTGCGATAGTAGAGTGGGAAGTCCCAGACGTAATCCATGGAACAGCTACCGTGTCCTCTCACTTTCGCACTAGACTTGATAACAAAATTCCTGCCGTGTAAATAATAACTAACAATATGAGTACGTTCAAACTTCAAATATAGATGTAGATAAAATTTATGAACCACGCGTCCCCACAAGGTACATTTTGCTATGAATTTATTGAAGGTAAAGTGATTTACAAGTGGTTATTTATTACAATTTACATAATATACATTAAAAGTTTCTCTAGATTAACGAAAATATACTTAAAGTAAATCGTTTTTGTTCTATAATGAACACGGTTTCTTAGTTTAAACCCAAAAGATGATAGTAAAAATTAATTCAATTTAGCTTGTTAGACTTTAAAGGCAGTTTGCTAGACACAGTCCACATGCTGCGTTTCGTCGAGCACAGACAATTATGCCAAGACGATTGATCACAGGATGTACAACTGAAAAAGTACGTTAACTTTTATTACATTTCCTGAATATTATTTTAATTTCATGAGAATACTAGCGAAAGGGCGATTATGTCGTTAAGAACTTTTTAAATTTGTATTAAGTTTGCAGCTCTTGAAAGCCTATCCCCATCGTTCACAAATAATTAAATAATTATTGGATTTTCAAGCACGTGCGCTTTCAAATAAAGTACACAAAATTGCAAAATATGAGGAAATATTAGTAAACGTTAATCATGCTGTCATTTTTTGTTCTTAAATAATGAGTTCATAAGAAATTCGCTCGAAAAATGTAACTAAAGCATATTTGAGTATTTTTAAGTGTGTTATTTCGATAAAGTAGGAAGTAAAATTACTTTTGTGCTTAGAATATTGGAAATTGTTTTATTAAAATTGCGTCGTTGAATAGGTTTGCTTTACCTTTCCATGATATTGATTGTATATCATTTCATATTCTTTATAAAGGTCTTGGTTGCTTCTCTAGAGAAATATGACGTCTTCCAACGATGACTTACTCAAATTGAGACGCTCTCATGATGTTACGTAATTACCTGCAACAAAAAGTTCAATGAATTATCATCGATCAACGCTATGAATAAAGAATTACAAATTAACAAGGTAGCTTAAAACAAATGCTTAAAAATGATGAAAGTGTTGCTATTGGCTTTGTTTAGAAATGCATTTTTGTATCGCAATTAAATATAATAATACATGTGAATTTTTAAAGCTTTGGGTAGCAAATAACATAAAGCAAATAGTCAAGTGAGAAAAATAGTCTCCACTATACCCTCATCTTTTTCCTGCCTAAGATTACAATAGAACACAAGCTCAATATTACACTTCTTAAAAGATTGTTGACAGTCATATTCAAAGAAAAATGTAAAACCTCAATGTGTAAGTATGTATAATGCGTTCATCGGGATTGGTGAAGTATGTATCTCTAGATGCTCAATTATATAGTACAGGTGAAATGCCTCTTTCAACATGTTATTGGTTGCCCTTTGGCAAATTGAAAAATTACACTTACGCAATTAATTAATTTACTTTAATTAAAGGTAAAACGGTCGTAGTTTTAAACAACCCACGTAAATTTAAAGGATTTGTCATTATCCTAGTGAGCAGAGACCCTGAAAGGTTGAATGTAAATTCGTTATTAAGTTTACTTCATTTAGTAGATCCCCGCCAGACGACAATTTGCTTTCAAATTTTATACACACAATTATTACCCAGTAATATTTAAAAAAAATACAAAGCAGGTCAAATAAATGTAAATAAGGTGATTGAATGACTGCACCGCATTTAAGACAATTTTCGGGCGGTAAAAGAATTTTAAGCTTTAAATTAGAATTACATTGAATGTTTAGTAACGTTTTGAACTTTCTTCTAACCTGATTTTACAAGTATATTTTGTAATACAGTCTAACTTACTTTAAGTTTATTTATATTATTTTCGGAGTAAATAATATATATTCTGTAATTTTTTTTTCGTTACATTCTGAAAATTTCATTATCCTAAGCCACAAATACTGTCCACACAGATCTTAACGATGTTTCCGTACTAAAGCTTGTAATGTGCCTTTACTCCTCATCTAGTTTGTCTTCTGTTAAGTAATAAGTTAAGTAATTTTAAAATACAAACTTGATGTTGAATTAGGGCATAGATATATTAATTGTACATAGTTAAATTATTTAAAAGCATTTCGCTAATTAACTATTAATACAACATCCTGAAGATATTTCAATTATTTGTTATACATGTAATTACCGAAATTTAACCGTTTATTATGTTCATTTATTTATTTAATTTTTACTTTATAATTAACTCTGTATTTATTTCAATTAACATAAGGCATATTTTAACGTTTCTTGTATAAAATAATCTAAAAGTTCACAGTTCTTGACCTACGTTAACAAAACACCGTTTATGTGGGTCAAGGAATTTGAACTTTGCGCATAAAGAATAGGAGTGTTCCGAGACTGATTAGATAACCGTATGTAGTTTTAGTCATTTATGGAAAATTTCAAATTATATTAATTGGTTTTAATTGTTTTATTTAAATTAGTAGGTAGTTTAATTATTTAAGAATCAATTCGTATTGATATCTACTGGAATATGTATAATTTTGATCTAGATATTCAATGTATTTTAGACTGTAATGTAATTTTTATTAATTACTTTTGTACAGAAACAGATCCATTAATAGTTGTTGCTACTGTTTCACGAACATAAAATTACGCATCTAGTGCTTTACTAATTTTGTGTTAAAAATTGTTCATTAAGTTAGAGTTTAACTAGAAAGCTGTTTCTCCTTGAATTCACCGATAAAAGCGTTTGATGTAAAAGGCGCCGAGTGAAGCCTGATCAGGTAGAAACGACTTATCCACCTTAGTTGGTCGAGTTACTCCTCGAGATATTTAAGTCATAATTCTCCCCCAATACAGAAGGGTTCATTATTTCTATTTACATTGCGTAAATTTCAATATTAATAGACTTGCAAAATTCATAATATTAAAGTTACTTTTCATTGTTAGAAAACGAAACAACCGTATTTAAATAAAGGCCGCCTTTTCCCAAAGATTGTAGGGAGGAAGTGCACTGTTTCCGCGTGAAGGCCGCAAAAATCTTTAATCCGCACATTTTATTCAGAATTAAACAACACATTTCTATACTATTTGACTACGGATTATGTACATTCAGACACTCACCGCATTGCCGAAGAAAATGACGTCCTATATCCGTAACGAACTTGATAGGATATCCTTTCGATACAGCCTCTTGTTCCACAAAGTGGTGCAGCCCCCATCGTAGCCGCTGCCCCACAACTCCTAAATAAACCTTAGTCAAGGGTACATAATCAAGCTCCAAAAAATATTTACCTATCGTAAAATACACCCGCTAAAACAATTTAATAAACAATTTAATCGCCAGCACACAACAAACCGTAGCCATATTGATGGTCATTTGCCGTTAAGTCGATCAAATCAACAACAATATAAAGTGCACTAGTACGCCGCATAGTATCCACAACTACTAGCTGTTTTTGAAAGGTTCATACCAAAACTCTAACCCAAACATTGTAGAATTTTCTTTATTGTTTTAAATAAATGATTTTCTCTCTTAAAAACTTATTATTGAAGGTATAATTATACAAATATTGAAGGTATAACTATACAAATAAGTAGTAAAAAATTATATTACGAAAGAAATATAACTGCAGTTCATGAAAATACAGAGTAAAATCAAATACAAAAGTGCAGCACAGTTCAAATAGCCAACATGCAAATATTCTGAGTTTGAAAAGTTAATTACAAACAGAGTTAATTTACAATAAAGTACATTCATAGTGCTATAAAGCTAAATTGGAATACACATAATAGTTTAAAGGTGTACACTGAGCTAAATAACTGAAAGACAAATACAACAAGCTCATGAATTACAACTGAATTAAAATACACAGTGTTAATTTAGTTAATTAAACTAAAGTCATAACACAAAATGTATATACAGAGTGTAACAAAATTAAAATTGTAAATAACTTTAAACTAGTACCATTTATAAGCCTCAGTTCACACTGGGAAGCTGCCGTGTAAATAATTTTAACCTGTACATATCTTAAGTAAGTTTTAGAAAGTTTCAGCAACAACCTAAAAACAGTTCTGGACCCCTAATTCAACTGAAAGCTAACTCGTGGCATTAATAATCGCGTTCAAGCCCCCAGCTGAGCACGTTACAAGCTCTAGGTCTAGGTACCTGGGGTTGTCCGTACTACAGACCCCTAAGCTCGTACTTGCACGTTGGCCAAGATTCCCTGGTGGTAACCGTTGTTGAAATCTCGTTTAACTTTTGGTACACCTCCGGACTGTTTAATAATTGTTTTAAAGACTGTATTCCTGAGTCGCACTTCATGGCAGAATTTTTAGTTTACATTCGTATCGTGAGTACTTAACCTACTTATCGGTCTTGGTTACGTTTATATATTGCAAAGTAATGGTGATATTTCCGCTGGTACTCGCATTGTATGTTGAAGCTAACGTGTACGTAAAAGATGTCGAGTTTTTGCCATCTAGGCTTTCTTTAATTATTTTATGTTTCCCTTTTCTGATTTGTTTGGTAAATCAGGTATCTGCATTTCATATTATCTTGGTTCATGTCCGGTTTGAAACCGTTGAATCTGCCTTCGACTACCTTAACCCTATGTAGTTTTTCGTGCAATACTTCGGTTTACGCGTAATTTAATTTTATAGTTGCTCTTTCAAGTTTTTATCTTTAGGATTAAGAACCCTTCACAAATTTCTCCTTTATTGCCACGAATTCATTATGGCACATCTAAATTTTTGTTTGTTTTACCAACCCTGAAATTTTTATGCTTGTTTCGTGGGTGTAACCTTTGAAATTGTTTAAGGTTTATTATTGCCCAATATATTCTTTTTACATTACTTAGAAGACTGATTGGTTTAGGTTTGAAATATCGTTGTATAATATTTAAACTAAACAATCTTTAGAAAAACGAAATAAATGTGATTTCGTTTATTTTTCTCTATTGTTGAATCTTGCGTGATTTGCATTAAATCACGAGTATTTTAACAATACTGCTGTACTATGTGGTCTATCATCCTGAACGGTATTGCAACGTAAATAGGAATTGAACAAGTGTAATCGTACTTAATAAAGCTGTCGCCAGAATTATAAAATGAAACTACTGTTGCTCTAAGCAGACAATTCTTTTTTAGAAGGGAAGTAGCCACACAGCAGTAACTGACAAAAATGTCGACTTCTGTGGTATACGAGGATCTTCCTTTTTTGTTGTAAATAAAGGCAAGAAGAATTTTAATAAAATTATTCCTTTCAAATCAATGAACATCTAATAAACTTAAAGGAAGACTAAAAGAATCAAAAAAGATAAAACTAGATGCTAGAAATACAACTCAGGCTGAGAACATACAAAAACCTACGATGCTATATTATGTACTTGCAAGTATAGTCTCGATTGTTAGCTTAAATTATTTTGAGGAACGATTTGATCATCTCTTCTATTGTAGAAATCCTAACAGAGCTGTGAGATTACGAAATAATATCTGCGAAACGTTTCACTAGATAAAGAGGGAAGAAATCGAAAAACCTCTTCTACTCTGAGGATTTTTAACCGAATGAAACCAACAGAGAGGACTAAGTTGATGTTCTATGATTTGCCTACTTATGTTACTTTTCAGTACTAATGCTACGAAAGTCAAGTACTTGAACAAATCTTTTTGAGTTGACCTTGTGGTAACATAGGCGCTTATTGGAATATCTACAACAAGGAAGCTAATGCGGAGTTCAATCAAAATATGTAAGTTGCTATTGGCAACACTTATTTAAGTTTTTACTCAAGAAATCGAAATTAGAAAGATACATACGATTATAAAGAAACGCTGGTCTGAAGCAAACAGAAAATCAAAAATTAAATCAGCTAGTTTAGATCTAAACAATTTGTTTTTGTAGCCCAGACATCGGAATATAGAAACTTCCTAGGCCATTTTGTCTTCAACTTATATGGTTATTTTGACATACCTATTACAATTTTACCTGAACTGGGGGAATTTCCTCCAAGTAGAGGTTTTTAAGTGCCACAGAGCACTTTAACGTGGTGCCCACGATTTTACTTCTCTATCCAAGTAGAAAGCAGGTATTTAAGCCTTACCCCGCTGCAAAATCTATTGCATTCAGTCAGATTTGGATCCATGTCCCACAGACCTAGAAGAGGATGTTCTAGGTGCTGCACTAACAATATTATTTGGAAACTAGCAAGGTGAACTTGAATATCGTACATGCCATCTACAAGGGATAGCCATTAGCCCACACGGAAAGGAATCTAACTAACAATTTTCGCTATTCGTTCTAAGCGTGAGTCAACTAAACAACCGAAAACACTGTATGTTCATCTGTATCCATCGATTAAAACTAGATCAGGAATAGTTTATTTTGCACAATTTCACCGTAACAATCATTGGTCAGCATCAATTCATAACTTCCAACCAAATTTTGTTGTAGCTCGACGGGTGGCTGTATAATTGCAACTCTACATATTTTTCTTTTAATACCGTTTATCACTTGTTGTTTTGCTTTACAAAATATAAACTATTCATGCAGTTTTTCAATTATTTTAATGTTAATTTGGAAACTGACGGATTCAACAGGATTGCCCAATAAAAACGATTTACTAATAGATTTATTTACAGAAATAATTTAGTTATAAAATATTTAACAAGATTTGGTTAGCGCAATCTGTTTTTAGTCGAGGCATTAGTGATAACATTAATTAACACTAGTGCAGCGCCAATATTTTCTAACCTGATGACAGAAATGGGGTAAATTCATAACGAAACTTTATTTACAATATAATCTTCCCTAAGATCAATTCACTTACTTCATTGTTTCTGTAACAATTAAATATCTTTAAAAATAAATCTTCGGCTTGTTTTCAAAATTTGCCTAAACTGCGGCCTTCGTCTTTTCATAATTACTAAAATGGCATCCTCAAATGTCCCTTTTAAGATTTCCAAACGTATAATTGTCATTATGGGCTAGATCAGGACTATGTAAAGAGTGATACATTTATTCAAAGTTGCAGTAGCGAACTGCGGCTTGCGTAATTTCAGCAGTATGCACGGCATAATTTTCATTAACTAAACGCACGCCTTTGGTCAGTTTTCCACCTCTTTTAACTTTTGTCGTAATTTGTACAGGAATACTGTATAATATGCTTGAATATGATGTTGCATTCCTTAAAGTCATAACCTTACAACACTGCAGCCATCACCTTTTTTTTGTATTTGTCCACAAGGTTTTCTCTACCAAAGCCATCAGACACATTCAACACGGCGCTGGCATTGAAATGCTGCTAGAGTGAGGGAAAGGTGAAAGAGAGAGGTAGGGAAAGAAATGCCTGGGGATTCACCTTGGATTAATCTTATTCGTCATTGAATAGTCATTGCGGATACGGAAAACGATTTTATTTGAAAATTTCGCCTTTTGTTCTATTTCCTCCACCTTTAAGAGTTGATCGTCTAATACAAGATCTTCAACAAAAGCAATCTTGTCAGCCATCGCGACTTCCGCCGTTTTTCCTGTTCTGGCATGATATTCCAAGAATTTCGATTTTATCCAAACTTTTACCACAGAATAATATAGTGAATTTTCTCCGTACATCCCATCTAGCGATCTTCATTGCTTTGAGGAGAAAAACGTCCTCGAGTAAGGATTTTGATAACAGATTGATACTCAATTTTGGTGACTTCAGATATCGTGATAAACGAATGACAGTTGTAAGAAGACTAATGGACGTAAAACTCATTAGGTTTTTTCCAGAGCTAATAATATTTGAAATAGTGCGTCATCAACATTTTTAAACACCACGCTACTTTGATAAATGTCAGACCAAGAAACTTCAGCGCTGCCCGTGCTGCTTTTTAACGTCTTAAAAGTGCGTGCTTATAAAAATATCTACGTTATAAGGAAAAAAGTTATCAAACAACCTTAAAAGCATGCACATACAATTGAGGGTTAGACGTTTATAAAAAATGATAGTTCGCAGATATTAAAATATATGGAAGATTTTAAACGTTACGTGGTGATAATATATTTATTGAGACTTAGCTTATATTTTAATTAATATTAATCGATAGCGGTCGGTGGTAATCGATGGCATTAGGTGCAATAAGACTGCGGCATATAATGCCATATTTTGTCAGTTTTGCAACACCATTCTTTGAAAATAAGTAACAGTATATTTTTCTACGTCATCCTTGTGCACAACACAAAACTTGGCAATCAACCTTATGCAAATGTTTTATTTACGTAATTTAATTTTAATCTTAATCTAATTAGGACAAGCAACAAATGCATATTAGGCAGGAAACAAATACATTATAAATGTATGTGAGTTATATGTGATTTAAATAGTTTTTAATTTGTAGCTATTTTTCTTATTTTCGATTAGTGTATTGTTTCCATATTTATCAAAGTAATTCAATTATTAAACTGGTATTGTGGTAATTTTTGAAAGAATCTAGATTTAATAGAATTACTAGTAGGAAATCCACAATCTTCTTTTATGTACATTTATGAAAATAGTTGCATGCATGTACACCAGAATATAAAATCTATTATAAAGATGCGCACCTTATACAATGTGCCTATGCTTATATAGTTATATTTATTTAAAATAACCTCAGTTCTGAAAAAAAAACTTTTAATACATAACCTCGCAAGCTGCAGTTTGATACGTTGAATAATCCAACAAACTTTAATTAATTGATTTCTTTCTACATAATTTGAAAATAATAAACTTTCAATTTCGAGCAAGTGCTTGTGTACTTGTTTCACATAGTATTAATTTTAATACATTCATGTTATTTAAATTTTCCTGGTGTAATAATTTCCTTTAAATCTTGTGATTTCTATTAGAGGAATTCTATATCACTGATTTTTGGTTGTCATGGTCCCTTTTAAGTATAGGATAACCGCATGTTCAATACTACACATTTCTAATTTTAATTCTTGTGATGAACCGCCTCTGGTCGTTGTTAGTACATAATTTCGTACATCACATCTATATTTAGTTAGTTTAAACGTCGTGGTTTTCGCTAATTATTTGAGGTTTTGGACTAAATTGTAATGATATATTGGTTAACCATTTTAATGATTTATGTTGATCATTAGAAACCCAATTGCATAATAAAATTATATAATAGGTGAGAATAAAATAAGTCCCTCGTGAAAATTATTATATTAATTCCTTTGTTACAGCTAAAACTTTTATTAAAAACAAAATAGTTGCAAACATCCCCAGGCTTGGGGTTATATGTGGTAATTTACGTTGGTTAGTCTTAATGTTAATTGCAAATAAAGTTGTAAAAGGTTCTTCATTTCGTTTAATATTTAATTTGCATAAAACATTCTTGTTATTGTAGATTAAAATAAATCAAAAGAACAGTTTTACCTAAAACAGTCAATTAATAGAATATGGACGAAGACAACTAAATGAATGTATGCTTTTGGAGCTCAGGATATCTAGTAAGTAAGTTATCGGTATCTCTCTAAGATTCCAGATATACACGTGCTTGAATGTCATCAATAGTATATAATGATAACAAATATATAATATACAAAACATTTTAATATTATAACTGTCTACAGATTATAAAAATTTAAACTAATTAAAAGTTAAATAATAACCTTCTAGAGCAACACTTTCATTGCATCTGTAACCATAACTGTATGACTTTGTAAATTACTAAATATTCTGTGAAGAATTTAAAACATTACCATATAGGTTACACATATTTATGCCGTTTATCTTGGTATCTTTTATTCCGTATTTTAAATAAACTTTAATTTGGTGTTATTATGTTAAGGAATTAACTTTATTTTAATATTTATACCAAATTACGCAGGAATTCCTTCGCTAAATGCATATAGGTTTATTTTCTCTGGTACCTATACAGGATGCAACTAAGTCTATGCTCAACATATATTTCTAAAAGGATGTATTACATTCATAATTATAGCTCCAAGTTTTATTGTATTTAAAGGAAAAAGTTGCATAATTTTAGTGACGTAAGCTTGCCTATGCTTAATGTATTAAGATTTACCGCGTGTTTCATTAACAAATTTTCTGTTACTTGATGCATACCTTTTTTATACGGGAGAGACGTTACTGTTATTCCCGTCCCAATGTGAAATTCCAACTTATGCCAAATTCTCAATATGAAATATTTCGTCGCATATAAAAACAATTCAATGAAATTGAAAATTTGTTGAACACAATACAAATAAGCAAATTATACGATTAGTTTATCCTATCAAATTGACAATATGCTACTATATTTGTGTAACCTCTGCGAACCTGCTTTGCGTGATTCTCCAGATTTCTGAGTAATTATCCGAACAAAATGAAATGCATTGCTTAAATTCGGACTCAAACACTAACATCAATAAAGCTAATGAACTTAGCTATATACCAACGAATTTAAAAATAGTACAACTTATAACGGACGGGAACGCTTCTTGCACCCCAGATGTTCTCAAGAATGTTAATTTTCCTGAATCAGCTAGTCTGCTTCGGCCACCACAGTGGGGCTTAGCGAAAAATTCAAGAATAGTTTGCGAACGTCAAAAATCGGGGAAAGTCATGATTTACGGGTGCCACGTTACCTTAATTGTTTTAGGCGGTTAGAACTTTCAAAATGACACGGTAAAGTGTCCTATTTTAAAATTAGAAGGATGGACTGTTATAATGGTGTGCTCAATAATTAATTATTCCTAGAACGCCACTAGGTAGACACTTCAATCCTGTTGAGTCAGACTCACAATTAAAAAATGTTTTACTTACTTAGGTCTAACGTTTTCCTGAAAGAAATTACTACGCCCTACTACTACAGTTATTTGTGTTACTTGTATTTGCGTTAAATTACGTGACTTATGATAGCAGACCCCAATGCCTCCAGCACTTCATGAATAAATAGTTAGTGATAGTGCTTTCCCAGACATCTTGCAGCGCTATGGCCAAATCTTAAACGGGGATAACGAAACTTCGACCCAATTTTCCAATTTAGCATATAGCGCCAACCTGCCTAGTTCAGCACGATTCAGGCATTCAATAGTCGTTAAGGGTAACTAATACGTTGTTTTCGTGAGTCCTTACGCGGCCTTACTACATGATAACGTCACGCCTCGTTATTGCGTGCTTTCACTCGATAGGTCTGATCTCAACTGCCAGTTTGATGCAGTTTCGCCTTGAGATTGCCTGAAAAAAGGGGGAGGGCGGTCGATTGTTAACGTTGATTTTTGGAGGCATAAACATTCTCGTGGTGGAGATGATGTTGTAAATTGTTTTAAAAACTGAAACGGGGATTTCCGAATGTTAATAATTATTAATAATTGGTGGCGACCTGTCAAATACAAAAATACAAAATTGATATTGGTAGTTTATCTATTCGATTATGTTATTAATTCACAAAATTGATATTGGTAATTTGCCTTTTAGATTTTGTTACTAATTCATTTATATATGTATATATATATATATATATATATATATATATATATATATATATA
>JAHWXV010448889.1:0-12604 GCA_024586415.1 Phrixothrix hirtus
CTATAATTAATTATTCTAATTATTCAATGTTTCCCGCACTCTGCGATTTGTTAAAGTCTTTTATATTGTCTTTCTAATTAAATTAATAATAAAATTATAAGATTGGAACTCGTGAAAAACTGTATCGGTTTTTATCATCGCAATTTTAGATGTTATGAGGGTACTTTTACATCGTCATCTTGATACTATTTTCTGTTACAAAGCCGAATTTAACATGTACCCTAAATATTTTGTGTTTTGTTTGTGTTGTTTTAGTTTAAAATTATCTAAATAAGTTTCGATTCTATTTTGAATGTGAGGTCTTGCTCTTTACCTAACTGTTGCAGCAGGTAGTGTTTGGATAAGAAGTAAGTGTAAACAATATACAGAACCATATTCAAAAAATTTAGTATTTTAATTTTGATTTCATTGTCTGGTTTATTTTAAAATTTTGCAGATTTCATAAAGATTCTGTACAACAATAGTTATGGATAAAATTGTAAATAAAATTAACATCTATTAACTAAAGTAAGAACTTACTTCATACACAAATGTTTATCATAATTTTCAATTAAATTCTCCTGAATGTGGCTCTGTTAAAAATGCCATATTGTTAATATTCGAAGCTACACCTACTGGTATCATTTTCTGCTAGCATAAATAGTTAATATGTCATCTCTCCATATATTACCTCAATGATTAACATAGATATTGGATTTCCGCATATTAGGTGTGTAGCAGAAACAAAATCTGTTAATTAAAAATCCCATGTAATGGCTACCTAACACTCCAATGCTCCAGCAAAAATTTCCAAGTAATTAGAGTATATGCCAAGTATGCTCCTGCCAAAATCAGATGGAAATGAACGTGCAGCAATCGATTCAAGAAATACAAATGAGTACATCAAGTGCTCTCTGGTGCACTCCGACTTAATGCCAAACACACCCACTGTTGAAATTTTCATAGAAGTATTTTAAATAGTTTTTGACAAAGGGTAGTGTAAGCTGCAGATATCCTGTGTTTTTATGTCGATTAATATTCTTGAACATTATAAATTATATTATTATAATGTACCAAACTTAAAAGCAAAATTTTAAAAATGTAATAAGTAAGCTAACTTCACGTGTGCCCTTATGTAAATCAAACTCTAATCACTTATAGAGAGCGGAAAGGGAGCTGTTTAACAATAAGATGGACAATTTTTCAAAACAATTTTTGTTTTTTCATCACTAATAAATTCAAAATGCATTAGGTTACAACTTTCAAATTTGACAGGCATAAATTATTCAAAGTAATGATCTACTTCAATTTTCTAAAAAAGTTTTTGTTGAGTTTTTAAGAAATTGTTTTCTAAACATTTGCAAATATTTATAAAAGAGTTAGTTTTTGATTGTTAAGTAATTGTAGTACAAAGTCAACATTATGCATTGTGCATCAAAGAGAATAGCTTTTTCAAAATTTTTAATAGGGCATGGATTTTTCTAAATTAAGTTAGTAAAAGTCCTCAAATAGTTCTTAATTTTTTTTTCAAAGAGTCAGATAAACGCTCTGATAAAGTCCCGCAAATAAACTATAATTTTAAAACAAAGTTCACCTCATACTTGCTTTAAGTGCTTAGCATATACTACGTACATGATGATCTTTCTAAAAAGATTAAAAAGAATCAAAGCTACAAATATACTCATTTTGGGAAATTTGTAAATGGTGTTTTAGCCACATTTTTTTTAGAATTTGAATAGTGTACTTGCATTCATTAAATAATTGTCTCATATTTATTATATAAATTCAAAGTCACTAATTTACTTATAACTTTATATTTATTAAACCAATTTTATGACATAACAAAATTGTTTCATCATTTTTTAATTGCATGAACTAAATTTTAATATTAAAAGGAGAAGATTTTGTAATTTATGTTAAATTTCTTTTTGGCCGGCATCCCACTAACTTATAAAGTTGGTCCTATCACTATAACATGCCAAAAGTTTGATGTTTTTGCTCTCAAAGTTTGCAGCTGTTGTCAGAATATATGTAACCTTAATTTAGTCTGACAAATTTTTTTAAATTAGTTTATGAAAGATGAAAAAGATGAAAACTTAAAGGAATTCAGTTTGAACTATATTATGGATAAAAATCTTTAGGAATTAGGAAAAAATAAATAAATTTTGTTGATTTATCACTTGAATTAAAATATTATTCAAGGTAAGGTTATTCTTTGCAATGCTTTAAATTATTTACTTACAATTATTTCACCCAGAAAAGTGTGATGTAAGTTCAGAGTAATTGTATTTATTTATAAGCCATTTTATGTCTGTTTAAAAATTGCAGTAACTTTGGATTACTTTTTAATTAAAAATATAGAAGGAATTAATTTTAGTAAATTTTAATTATTATTTGTTTGTAGATTTTGCATAGTTTTAAAACACAAGTGGGCGATGATAATTGGAAACGTTTTAGCGATCAGTTTCCACCTCCTCTTAGCGAAAGGTTGTCGCATCTTTATGGGGTTTGATTGATGGGGTTAGAAGGTGAGAATTTATAAAAATATAAAGCCTTTGTAATAATAATTTTTATATATAGTGACGAGTAACCAGGTAAAAGGTAAGGACGACTCCTCTTTGATGTTTTGGCTGTTTGCAGAGTAACTAGTTAAAAGAACACTAATATATAAGTTATGTTTATATAAGAGGGGTCTGTTTGTACTTGATGTAGAATTATTAATCAGTACGTTAAATTTTTACATTTAGTTTTCTTAATTATACATAATATCGCGGACATTTTAGTTTTTAGTAATGCATGCTTTTTATAACTAAATTATTAAAGGTTGCTCAATGAATGCAAAGTAATATGATGACTTGTAGTAATTTATTATTTCAAATAATGATTATCTTATTTTAGAGATACAGTAATTATTATTTTTTTAAATAGGATTTCAAGGTTTTATTAATGTATTTTTCTGATAGTTGTAAGTGATCTCAAATATTTTGAAATGGTGAAATTCAAATTGGTTGACATGATTTTGATTAATATTAACCTAAGTAGATTTATTCCAAGTTCATTAAAAGCAATACACTGTACAAGTTTATTTTCCAACATTTTTGTTTGTACTTAAGTCAGTCTTACAATTATCAGTTTGATTCCTAGTAAAGACTATATTTGGACTGACTGCACATACAATATTGTTTAAAAGAAACTGTAATTGATGTCGTAGTTTGCCATTGTCTGGCAGTAAAATAATGTTAAATTTAAAAAAAACTGTTAAATCAATTTTAACAGTTCACAAATCCATTACAACAAAAAGTTTTTATGATTACTAATAACTGGAACGAACTTAATATAGGTGCAATAATTTTCCATTAAATGTTATAATCTGAAAGCATTAGTTATTATTGAATAATTTTTAAAACATTGAATTATAGAAAGTGCTTGGTTATTATTTCTGATTATTGCAATTAATTAGCATTCATATGGGTAATTAAAACGTTTTAGTACTTTAAATAGTTTCTTAAATATGGCATTTCGTTTTAATATATACATATTATCTTTATTCTTATTAATGATTTAATGTAAAGTTGTGTTTTACATCTTACTTATCTAAATGTAGATATAGCATCAAAAATTCCATACACAGGCATAAATTGCTCTAATTACTTTTATATGCCTATAAATGCTGAGGTTTTATTTTGTGAAAAATGTTAAGCCACCAGTTACCAAACATTATTTTGCTAAATAATCTAACAAGTAAACCTACACAAAAGGTACATTCTGACTTCTGAGATTGACATATGTTGTAATAGCAATCATAAGTGATACATATTTTTTATATGAGTTCTTGAGGACTTTTAGGGGGAGAAACCACCCCTTTAAACATTTTGTTTTTTTTTGTTGCAAAGCTTATATAGTTAAAAGTATGAGAAACAAAAAAATTGTTCCCATAAAAATTGAATGGGTCGAAGGGTACCTTATAATAGTGTTTTTCATTTTTTGGTGATGGGGGTATGTTGAAGATTATAACAATTTTGCAACTGTTAGAAATGTTATTATAAATGACTTTTTAAACCATTCTATTTTTATTGAACCAATTTTTATATCTCATACATTCAATAATATAAGTTCTGAAAGACAAAAAATCAAAACTTTTATAGGAATGATTTCACCCCCTAAAAGGCCTTAAGGGACACATAAAAAAATCGTTTCCCTTATTTTTATTTATATTACAGCATATTTCAAGCTCATAGAAATTGGAGTATACCTTTTGGCTAGGTTTACTTGTAAGTGATATAGAATTTTTATTAATAATATTTAAACTGCTTGAAGAGCAATTTATGGTTTCCTTTCGTACAGCAAATACTGATTTGACTCAGAGTCAAAAATTGCATCCCAGATTGAATTTCAAAAATTTATCATTATCATCAATTTAAAATGTATTTCAATTTTGTTGGGTTAAATATTCAATTAAACGTCAAATTTTAATATAACTATCACTTTGAGCTGAAATTATAGCTTCAGTTAGTATGTTAGGTATAGTGCTATATAACTTTACAATTGTTGATACTATTTTTATATTAAATTATAATTAAGACCATGGCTGATAATATCAAATTTAGAGGGTATATTTTTAAAGGTACTGAATCGTCAAAAGATAGATTGTTAGAATAATTGTATATAGAAAATATTGTAAATAGTTTTAAATTATTAAATTACTTAATTAAATAAGGTTTGTAATCAAAATATTAAAATTTTTATAATTCTAGTTTCCATGTTTTTTCATAGAATTGGGAATGTTTCATGCTTTGTATTATAAAACATATTTCATCTGAAATGCTATTTAATAATTTTTTCATAAGTAGGTCACTATTAAAATTAGTAATGTTGTATAAATAAACAAATCATCCATTATTTTACTTAATTATTAAAAGAAAGTTTTTATTGGGTTAAGATTTATTTATTTGATATAATTTAATTATTAATAGTTCAAAGATATTACAAATTATAGGAACCTTATATTTATTAATTCTATTTAATATGCATTAAAAAAATACCATAAATTTATACATTAACTCATAATGTATACCTATATGGTAACATCCATAAGTTTTCGGCTTGGGGAGAAGAAAAAATGACGCTTACTGTTTTTCAATTTAGTGATTTTCTTTTTGGTGGCAAAATAGGCATCAATGACTGCTTGAATCTCTTCATTAGTCTTAAATCTCATACCCTGTAATTCTTATTCAATTTTTTAAACAGGTAGTAATCATGAAGAGCAAGCCTGAGCTGTAGGATTGACTATAACAGAGGAATTCACAAATGTGTTATATAGTGAACAAATACCCTGTATCAGTTTTCACTGGTTTTTTGTCTTAATGACATCTTGCAAATGGCACAGTAAAGCTGTGTAGTATTTCAATGTTAAACACTAGTTTCCCAAGTGACAGCTTTTGTAACTCAATGGGGGCAAAGATTGTCTTGCAGAGCATTTTGCCCTAATTTGAATAATTTAGGCCATTATTTGGCAGTAGAATATGATGAAGAAAAGTCACCATACATAATCCAAACAGTTTATAATTTGAGCTGGTGTAAAAGCTTTTCCACTCAATAGAGTGATTTTAAACATTTTGAAAATTTGGTGCCACGTCCACTTTATATCAAGCTTAAAACCAAATTACCTGAAATAGAGTGGTGCACAAAATAAGAATAGATCTTAGGATTTCAATCACTTGAAATTAGTTAGGCTGGAAATGTATGGATTTTACTATGCATGTGCATGCGTAGTTGTTAGTAATTTACCATTGTTAGAAAATTGTGCTCATTAAAAGTAAGTTTAAATTTCAATTGTAACAGCGCATCCATTGTTTAAATATTTTGGTAAATAAATATTGTTATTTTAGCCCTGTAATAATGTTATATTAGAAACAGCAAAAAGCAAATATTTACCTTACGATTCAAGAGCTCAAGTAAATGTTACTACTATTTTAACAATATTGCACAGACTACAGTTACATTTTAAAATAATCACATTCTCATATTTCATCCTATTTTAATGTTGTTTGAATGCATTCGAAATTAACCACAGTGTATTTCATTATTTACCATATAGAATTATTAATTTATAACTGATGCAATCCAAAAGTCATTAGTATAAAGTCACACTTGTAACAAAAGCATCATTATTGTAATTATCTGAAGAATATCCTAAAATTTATTAACTAAAGCTTCATGGCATTCAATACAAGTCACATCAAGTTAAATGAAATTAAAATTTCAAAAGTAATATAATTTCAAAAAAGACTACAAAAGTTTTTTCTTTTGTAATTACTACATACATATGACATTAAATTTGATTTGTGTCCCTGTAAATGTTTGTAACCTACAAGTTGCCACTATTATGTAATCATGCAACATTGACAACTCACGTATGACATTGTTTTAATGTGGCACACCATAGCTGAAACATTAAATATTTTTAATATTTTTATCTTGTACAACTGAAATATAAAGTTTTGCTTTATATACTTGATTAAAATAAAGCAATATTTTTTAGTATCAAGTTTAAATGTATCGATTCTATGAAACTACTTCAGTTAAGGTAGTGTTTATTGCCAATTTTAATTATACATTTTGAGTTTTATTGGTATTTTCTTATGAAAGATATAATTAAGGAAACTAAGATGTAGTAAGCTACATTAATTGGTTTAAAATTAATTTTATACAATTATGTGATATTTCCAAAGGGGTACTTAACTATTCTTTTATATAAAGAAGTTTAATTTAAGAAAATGCGAGTAAATAGTATTTATTTTTTATTGAATTGAAAATACCGCATTTATGTAAGATTCAACATATGCGAAGGATATGTCAGTTTTAAAGTGACATTACAGTGTCATGTATATAAGAATAATTGTTTTCATATTATAAACATGTCATGTAATTACTGTATTATTTTATATAAATTAGTATTAAGAAAATTGTTTTTACGAAGGTGGTGAAATATAAAAAGACTGAGAGTCACTTTTAGAACTGGCAATAATTATGTTAAGTATCCTTTTGGATTTATTTATTGTAGAAAGTATAAGATGTATGTTCAATATACTCTTTTACCTTTACTCTAAGAGGACTTCTGGATCCTAGTCCCAGTCCTTTCCAGTCCTAATTATTTGACTGATCCTAAATGTGTGAATGTGTTAAACATAATATGAAAATGTGATAATATTGAGTGATTGCTATTTTCAAATAAATTGTGATACTTATTAACGTAAGACTTCTAATATAATTTGAAATTTGTTGTTGTTTATTTTTGGCATAGAAAAGTAGATGTAATGCACAAATGTTTTTGAACATTTTATAGTGTTTTGTATTTCAATGATATTCGAATAATTAAAGTAAAATTATTTAGTTCAATTTTTATTATGCATTATTTTATATGAAGAGATAATGTTAGGTTGATTATTAATTTTAAAGCCACATTGCATTGTATGAATGAGTTTCCTTAGCACGCAGAAGTCTTCAATCCTTCTACACTCCAACATCCATTCCCGTGCGTCAAAAACGCATTCCTTTCTTGACTTAGATTTTGCTACTGTATAATAAGATTGTACGATTATGTTTAATATTATTGTATTGGTAATAATTTACAATTTAATGGATAAGTGTCTGTTTTGTTCAACTTGTGGTTGTACTAGTTGAAAGAATTATAATTGTAGTAATTATGTATTTGCATATAACAAAATTCAAATGTTACTTTAAAACTGCAATGCCCATTGCCAAAATTTGTGAATTATTTAAATTTATATTTAGCAATGAAATCAACATCGATTTAAAGGATTATAAATTTATTATTACTGCCACCTTAAATAAAGTTGAGTTTATTGTGCTTAAAAATCAGTTAATTCATTATTCTCGACTATTATGGTTTCTTATGGTCACTAACATTTTATCATATAATTTGAGAATTCAAACAAATAATTATTGAATATGTGCTAAAATGTTTTGTTTTTTAACTATTGTATATAAATTTATATTAAGTTAAATATCAAGTGTACATTTCATGCAAATTTGCATTAGAAAAGTGAGTCAGAATGAAGTTTAAATTGTTTTATCATAGTCATACTGTATTGTTGAATTTTAATGGTCTTGAATAAAATAATTATTTTTTAAAAAAGTTTATTGTTTAATTTAAGAATTGAAAAAAATGTAAGGTATTGTGATGTTATGCATAACAGCTAAATTCGAAATATCAACAGTAGAATGGCATGGGTTGTGTAGAAAGTATACCGTAGATGGCAATAAAGTAAGTGTCTTAAACAACAAAAATAAAAGACAAGGAAATAGGTCCAACAGAGCACTGAACGCCAGAAAATCTAGATTACTATGAATCTTCAAACTAAGCCGGTGGGTTATTACAGTAGTAACCACCTAAAAAGTTGCTAAAAGGAAGACAAAATAAAGATATGAATTGTTATCCCAATTGAAATTAAAGAAATATATGGTATATAAATGTGTGTTTGTTGTAGATTATAAAAAGATTAAATTATCATTTATAATTATGCTTTAATATAATATTCAACCTCTAAGGAAATCTTAGATAAATAACAACTAAATCTTCAAAGTTAATACAAGTGGTGATATCCAGTGAACATATACACATGAGAAATTCCTATTCAATGTAAAATTTATACTCAAACTTCAACATTAGAAAGCAAGCAATGATTGTAATAGAAAACTAGGTTAATAAATTTTAACAAATAAAACATTTAACACTATCAGAATATAGCGTAATTAAGTATTAGAAATTAAATAGTAGTATAACAGATTTACTATTCTTTATCAATCATAGTGATAACATGAATTGAAGGTAAGATGCTAATTGCAATTAAAGACTAAACATAACAAAAATGTATATAGATCTTACAGTAATTATGAATTTAAGCAAATGTCACATCAGTTTATATTTACATAATTAAGCAATAAATAATAACTAAATTTCATGTAAGTTGTAGAAGGTTGAACTGATTATGTAGAATTAAAATTATTAGACCACATATGGATTGACGTTAAATGAAATAGAGATAGTAACTAACCTGGAAACTATAGGCAAAAATAGGATAACCAAATGTTGATATTACACTTATACTTTATATACCAAAAAAACATGGAAATAAGTATTATCAGCGATGAAGATTCATAACTATTTTAAAGCTGCAGAGGAAATCCTCTGGTAGTAAAATTTTTTTATAACAGCATCAAAGATTGTAAGCGAGGCCATAATTAAGCCAGGATGACGTTTTTAATAAAATCAAACAAGAAGTAAATTAAAACAAAGAAAACTTACCTGTTGAATCACAAAGATTCACAGCAAAGTAATACATTACAGTAAAGTAATTTTCTATAAAAAGTACACTTGCAAAAGTGCATTTACTGTATGTGGATAGTAATTCATACAGTGTAATACTGAAATCGGAACGTGTGGATAAATATTGAGTGACAGGCTAGCACTTGGCGAATGCTACAGATTATTAGTAGCAGAGATGTACCAAACAAAATTGAATACAATCTAAATATTCAATAATTTAAATTTAGAATTATATGAGAATGCTATTTACAACTCAATTAATTAAACTAAATAAGCAAACTTGCTATCTAAAATCTACAGAGTTAAATTTTAACATTACAGTATGATAGATACAAACAAAATAATGACAGTTGGATCTTGGTAGGCCTTGTGTAAACTTATGTCTGTGTTTGGATAATATTAAAATATTCGATAAATATGCACTTCTGAATTAAGTATGCCACAAAATTTGTTAGAAAAACCAAAAAGCACATAGTAATTATTTTATTCTATTTATTAAATATAATAAATATATGTTTATTTGGAAAATAGCAGCAGAAAAAGGAGTTGAAGTGAGAACAATCACATTGCAATTTTAGATTAATTTAAATCTAGTCAATGAAATTCTTAATTCGCTTGCAAAACCTACACAGATCAATTTAAGATGCACTATAGTGATATTTTGCAAATTTCTCTAAAATAGTGAAGATCTAAGATAAGAAGGACTTTTATGGCCAGTCAATATAAGAAAAAAAAGGTGGCAAAAACCATGTCAAATTGTGACAATGTCAATATTTTCTCCACTTTAGTAAGGGGTTAACATAACTTGAAATTTCGTCTTTGACTAAGTTGAATTACTGTGCTTCTGGTGAAATACTTTGTTAACATTATGCCAAAGCTTGGCAATATATTGCCATAGTGAAATTTTAGTTCCAAAAGAGAGTATGATCAAATTCAGGCAATACATTGTTTATAGCAAAATAAACCAACTAATTTTAACATTTTTTGATCAGATAAAGTTGAAATTTCCTAACTTTTAACTGATTTTTTTTAGAAAAGGATGTGAGGTTGTAGTACTTATTTATAATAATGAATACAAATGTTCTTTGTTTAGTTTTATAAATGTTTATTTATTTGAATAATATTTAAAATTTTATTAAAAGTAGGGTTTTCATATATTATGCTAAATTTTAAATGTGTTCGTTTAAAATATTGATTATTTATTTTAAAATTTAGTATATTTATCAATTTAATAAAAATGAAGTTGAATAAACTTTGTTTAAGGTGATTTACCATTAATTAAGAGACAATGGACAAAAACTTCTGTCATATCACTTTGAAAGCTCAAATTTCAAAAGTGTTTGTGAAATGTTTATAGTTTATATTTGAATTTTAAAAATTCCAATTATTTCTGTCAAGCCAATTCGAAGATTTTGTTGATTAGTTTAAGAAACTGCCATAATTAGTAAGGTTTCTAATGATGCTTACTTTGTAGATGTTATAAATAAATTATTGGTTAATCTAATTATAGGTCATTTATAAATATGGAGCTAAAATCTGTGTAAAGAGATAGCATATAAAATATATTAAGTATTTTTTTTATTTGTCTTTTTATACAATAAAAGAAAAGTCATTGCATTTCCTTCTCTGATACAGAAAATGAAAATTTTTATACAGCACAATTAAATAACTGAAGAATAATAGTTCCATTACTTTGTGCAAATTATATCTGGGTATTTTTTTTTTTATTAAAGGTGAAAATGTTATTAATATTAGAGAGTGAAATGCAAAGCATACTCATGGTCATTACTACAAGTGAGCACAACTGTATGCATGTAATAAGTTGGTAAAAATAAAGTATAAAATGTACTGTATAATAATAAACCAACATTGTTTTTATTACGGAGAAATAAATTTGTAAGTTTGTCTTTTATTAATTGTTACCATACATATGTGTACACAATCACATATAAGATATAAATCTTAATTGTTTCTAGTTTTTGTAAATGTTTTTAATAATAAAAAATGTTTTAACTGTTATTAATTATAATTTTCAAGGTATTTAAATTGAAAAATTCTTTCAATTAACGAACTTTATAACCAATTATTTTATAATAAATGGTAATCAACTGAGCAATTTGCTTTTAACAATAAATAAATAAATTCAAAATGCAATTTACAATTTTAATTTAAATTTTAGGGTTTGATAAATTTTAACTTTCAATTATAAATATGATTTGTGTTGCCAAAAGTAAAGTAATTTTCTGGGAACTTTGGTATTATTTTATTTTTATTTTCATTACCAATTTGTATACTTGCTTGCTTAAAATACTTTTCTCCTAATGTAGTAATTAAAATTTATTTAATGATATTATAGATGTTGAAAACATGGTTTCTTATCTTTTATAGCATAAGTGCTAACAATTTAGGTAAACCATCTTTGCTAAAGATCACATTAAATCAACTGACATATTTTACTATCATCTAAATAAGACAATTACAGACAGTATGGAAAAAAATGACCTCTGCATAAAAATGAATATATTGCTCATCCACTGCACCAAGTGGTTTTAATACACATACTTCACATCAGCAGTTACTACAAAGTTTCAGGTTTGGTGTTTGTCTTGGTCATTTTCATTTATTGCAATTTAAAACTATTTATATCGTAAATTAATTACAGGCAGGTTAATAATTGTTTGTGTAAATAAAAAGAGGACTCATCTGTAAATAAAATACTGTTTAATAAATTACATTTATGTAATAAAATCTTGAAGAATTTCACTATGATACAATCTAATTGTACTTTTTTCTATTGTAATAATCCATCTTTACTCAAAGAAATGCTATGTATAATTAAATGTTGTAAGATAATGTAACCGGAGAGCATTACTTGCTTGATGAGAACCGAGAACACGGTTTCGTATCTCCAATACAGTAATGTAAATAACTATTCCACAAATGTCTATCTTGTTTCTATAAACATAACTAATAATTCTATCTTATTCATTCTTATAAATTTCCCTAGGCAGTGCTTGCCACTTCCACAAATATACATTAAAAATTCAATTTTATTAAATTAAATATTGAAAAATTAATCAAATCAAAAACTTACAAAATGAAGAAACGTTAAATATAATAAATATAAATATTATGATGTTGCCTAAAATAATTGATTAATTTAATATTAATTAAAGAGTAATAACTAGGGGGCGGAATATATGCATTTAAATGCAGCCAAAATATGCGCATATATATGCCTTGTTTGCCTTTAAAATATGCACTTATATGCCTTTT
>JAHWXV010448893.1:0-10580 GCA_024586415.1 Phrixothrix hirtus
TAATAATTTGTGAAAAATATGCATTTCATTATAAAATTTACAAAATATGCAAAAAATGCATATATATATGCACTTTGCATATATTCCGCCCCCTAGTTATCACCTACATTCGTTAAAATTTTACACTTAAGTGACAAAGTGACACAATCTCGCAACATCTGTAAAAATTAAAATAAAAAAATCACGTAACTTCAATTTGAATCTAATAGAAAATAAAAATCTGTGTTTATTTTATTTAAGTAACACGGCGGCTACAACTTTTGTATCCGATAGTATACTCTCTATGTATCTACGTTCATTGTAACAAAACACTTTAAAATCGGAACAACATGAATAAGTAATGTCTAAATATTAAACAAGATTTTTTTTATTTTGTCAAACTATTACTGTATGTTAGTTTGAAGTTGTACGAATTTGAAATATAAATTAATTTAGAAAGCGAATTCTACCATCTATTAACATGGTTAGTCATGGTTATCAAAATTACTTATTTTGAAGCTTTGATTAACTATTTGCACATTTCTAATCCAAACATTAGTGACTTAAACGGGAAATGCCTAATTAGCTGTACAATGGAGTCTTGTCTTCGTAATGTTTCTTGTAGATTCGAACCTCGAAGAGAAAATGGCCTAATAATAAAATTATGTAATTTTAAATCATCTCATATTTGAATAGCTGTTAATTTTGTTGGGGTTGGTTTTTCAATCATAAGAATAAAAATTAAAATTTTCCGAATGTATTTCGTAAACTGAGAAAGTTCTATTGCCATATGTAATAAATTAAAAAGAGATACACAATGTTTGTTCGAGGTTTCTACAGAGTAACCTTCATTGGTAGTTTATTCGTCAATTGAAAAACCGGGCTTTAGCGAAATAGAATTGAAATAATAAAGGTCATATTAATTAATAAATACTGGTTAAAAACGTTCAATGTTGTTTGTTTTACGGATATATCAATTACAAGAGAATTAGATGTATACTGCAAAAATGTAAATAATATTTTTACAGAAATATAGCAATTTTAGTACTAATAAAATAAATACATTACATGCCAAGAATATATTTCGTTTTTGACTTAATGCAGGTATAGGAGATACCAAGAATTTAATAATTCAAGTTCCAATACATACAAGCTCAAAGAAACAAAAATTTAGGCTCAGGTGTATTATAAAGCACGTTAACTATAGCAACCTTGTCGAGTATTTGAATACGTTGTTAAGTTCTGTGATTGGATAGTTATTTTTATTTGAACCAATCACAGCTTAACAACGAGTTCAACTATTTAACCCCTTCATACCGGGCGCGCACGCACAAAACGACCGTTATATCCGGGTGGCACGCGTCGCCAGTTTAGTGATTATCAAACACTTTGCGGTTTGTCTATCCAGCAATGGTTCCCACTAATATTTTTACAAAAACAACAATAAATGTTCTTTAAAGACTCATAAAAGATTTATTATCTAAAGTTATGTTATCCGGTACAGTAAAATCAACAAAATGTTAAATTGCATGTATCCATTGTCGACAATAGTCTGATTCTATCAATATTCGGGGTGAATGTGTTAAAATAAATAAAATACAATAATATTATGATTTATTTTAAAACAACAGTAACTACAAACTTAGCATATAAACTGAAATACAAAATTATTATTTATATATGCTGATGTTCCTGAAAATGTTCTTGAGAACAAAGCGGTGAGCTATAAGTTGAACAAACTAGTTACAGTTACACTCCTCCCGTGTCGTTGCTGATAACGACACGGTTGTGTTCTCCCACTCAGGACAGTCAGGCAAAATCCGGATTAGTTAAACATGATTAATAAGTCTGCATCATCGGTTTTACGTAAATATATGCTTGATGCATACATATGCATCACCCGGGTATTCAGGGCGGTCGGGCATGATGCAAACGAGTGCACCACCGGTATGAAGGGATTAATGAATTTTTAAATAAGGTCAGATTGGCTGCATATATGTATATTTCGTGTGTGTAGAAACGCGGATGCTTTATGCAAAATCAGTCGTGGCATCACCTGTTAATGTTAATACTGTGAAGTTAAAATGTTTCAGACAATTGAACGGCTGGCCAACTGTGAGATACGGTCTCTGATTCGGCTTTTGATAGCAACGTAACTGTCAGCGGCAGATGTAAAGAATACCTCTCCAATGCAATGAGTGACAGCAAAGTGCGTGAATAGGTAAGGACTTTCAAGGACGGACTGGACAATGTGCACGATAAACTGCGATCGGGCTGACTTTTTGTAATTATGAACGAGTTGGTACGCGCAGTTGACGCAAAAATGCATGAAGACCGACAGTTCACAATTTCCACTTTGTCACTGGAAGTTCCTCACGTTTCAAGGTCAGTGCTGTACAAAACCGTTTCTAAAAACTTGTAGTTCAGAAAATTATATTCCCGATGGATTTCCAAGTTGCTTTCTGAGGAACCCAAAAAAATGAGAATGACCAGTGATTTGATATTTCTGATCCAATATAAGGAAGGCAATAAACTTTTGAACCACATTGTCATAAGGGACGTGACATGGGTATCTCACGTAACTGCAGAAACAAAGTGTGAGTCAATGGACTACCGGATCGAATACCCCAACCAAACAGACAATTTCAACACCCAACATTATGGCAACTTTATTACCACACACGAATATTCAAAAATAATATTTAAGATGAAAATGTTAAATGTAAAATCAAATTAAGAATTAGAATAACTAAAATATATACTTATAAAATAATAAAAGGATTTTTAAATAATATAGATAAAATTTACAATCTCACTGTTTAAATACGAAACAACTAAATGAACTTAAATAGAACTTGTCTCTACCGAATGTCTTTGTGAAATAATTTTCTATAAACGAAGTGACGTATTATTTATTAATTGTTTTGATTTAAATTATTTGGTCGATAATCACTAACCTTGATATTAATCTTGGTCGATTTGTCGAAAGAGAACCATGTCTTCCTTCTTTGTGAAGTTGTTTATAATAATATAATTAATTCTCATCCCTCAAACATTGGTTGAGAAAATTTATCTGTATTACTTGAATGTGGCCATTTTTTAATGAAGTTTCCATGTCTTGAAACTTGACTAGATGTACAATTAGTTTTACAAATTGTACTGTCCCAAAGCTACAGCAAAACGCAAATGGCACAAGGCGCTTTTCTTGGAATGCGAGTCACTTTTATATTTCGTTCCCCGCTTTTTGGTGGCCAATTGAATTTTTTTCTTTTTTAAATGTTGGCCAATCATATTAGTGGCTTTCGTTTCTTATGTTTTTGAACTCTCACACACTGGGACGTGTAGTAAAATTCGGCAGATATTTTATTTTAGGAACTAATTTATGTGCTATAAAATTAACCATTCAAGGAAGCAAACTTCTATTACCAGTTTCCTTGATATTCAAAAGTAACTTCGGTCACGAAGTTGTTATAAACCGCAGACTTTTGGCGTCTCTATCTATGCTTTCTTAAAGGTTTTCTAAGAATTTCATTTATTAAGATTAAAATTTATTTTACCTACATTATTTTTAGGATTTTAGAATTAAATTCTTAAATCTTAATTTGTGGATGCGCGTTAATTTAGATTTAAATTAATATTCATTAACAGTGGTTTTATAACTATTTAAAATGCGAATAGATATTTAAAATTTTTAATTGTTATTTGTTTTATGTAAATAATAATAAACTTGCCAAAGCTCCAGTTTACAAACCGTTATTTAGCGTATTTAAAATAACACATTTGAAAATGTATGGATAAAATTGAAATATGAATCGAAAAACTTTTATCCATTAATTATGAAATAAATTACTGTCAATTACTGGACAAAATTAGTTTTATTCTTTTTTGATATTTCAAAACATCCATAAATTTTCAAATGTCTCATTTTAAGTACGACGAAGAATGGTCTGTAATCTGAAACGTTCGTAAGTTTAATATCATTTACAAATAACACCATAAAACAAATAACAATTCAAAATTTGAAATATCTATTCGCATTTTGAATATTTATAAAACCTTATAATCTCATGGCTTTCATCCTAAATTAACTAAATTTACTCATCATAATTAATGTATAGTGAAATTTTACCTTGATTAAACATAGTTTTATGGCAGCTATGAAAATAATAAATACACCAAAATTTTCTTCTACTATTTGTATTAGGGTATCTTCAACATCCACCACGATTTGCGGTCTTTGTGTTCTTTTAAGTTACGCTTAACAGTTTCCCGAATTTCGCAGTCTTTATACCGCACTTAAATTGTTTTCCGTGAAGGTTCTCAGCGATTTAGAAAGCGCTCTCGATATAAACGCTGAGTACCTGCAGATGGTCGAACCTATTTATCTGCCAATTATCTACAAAATCATCTACTGATGTGTACCTATTCGTAGCGGTGAATCCCATAACCAATATATTATATTATATATACATTCGGCCAGTCATTCAACATTCAACATAGTGGACCAAGTTAAAAAGCTGGAACGGGCTGAAAACTTCAATTGCCAATATTTCGAAAACTATGCAATGGTTTATAAGCATTGTTTTGTCGTGCATACCAAGATGTATTTATTGTTAAGGTGATGCTTCCTTATATCCAGGACACCCCGTATGACATAAAAAACTTATCAGAAGTATTTGATATTTGAAATAATCAAAATATAACATATGTACATCTTTGGAGCGATCAAAAATTCAAACCAGTGAACTTTAAATATCAGATTTTTTTAAGGAGGGAAATTATTGTTATTGTAATTTTATACATTCGTAGTTATCTGTGCACATAAAATAGATAATAGAAGTTTGCGATTTAAATAAAAATTATGCATACTTTTAACTCATTGTTGTCGAGTTACATAATAATTAGTACAGTTTAATAAAATCATAAATTAAAAACAGTTTTCACAACTTTGCCAGTTTATGTGTTTAAATTTTTGCTTTGAAATAAACTTTAAAATCGCAATTAATAGCAATTACAATTATTTTAAAGTCTCCAAAATTTCATTATTCTTATTTTGGATAGGCATATTAAAAATATATCAACACTAAAGTGCACTATAATTCCTTCGAATATTATTTGTTTTTTTTTCATTTTGACAACTAAGCGGGTCAATATATTACACATCGTAAAATATTTATGGAACTGAACTGTAAGTGCTTAATATATTTAGGTAGGTATATTATATCGGGTGACAACGGAAATAGGCTCTCGTCTATAGAATCTTTGTTTTCAGTCCGATAAAGTTGAGTTTTTCATGATTGACAGTGCTCGTAATTTGGAACCTTTCTATATAATTAGGTTTTTTCTACGATTTTCGGTTGAACCGAAATTACACAATGTTATTTTTTAAATAGAACATCATAATATACAGGGTGTTATGGAAATATAGTCTTTTATTAAAATGGCATATAGAGCTTCATAAAACAAGCAAATTTTGATAATTAACCTTAGATCCAATCTCAAAGATAACTGATAAAATTAACCGAAAATGAGTACCACATTGTTTGGGATTGCAAGCATTGTGACCAGCAAGCATCCATTGTGTTGGAAATGGTTTATTGTGAGTTATTGATAACGTGTACATACTATTTTTGTTACATTTAGTACGAATAGTTACATTTAAAGTGCATAATAATAACTATCCTATTTTAAACACATAAATAAAGTTCATCTCTTTGAATGGCACATCTATGACCTAGATTTTTTTCGCATTTATTGTACGTTTACATTAATTTAAATGTTTATTAATTCGAACACTATCTAGAGAATTATTGCATTGCTTAATTTACCAAAAAATTACGTTAGTTTTATTCATTGTCATTCAACCTGCATACTGTTACAAAGGCCTTCAAATTTCGTATTCCACAAACTGACGTTGCATTTATGTATGCATGTGTTGATTGATTATTTACTACACAAAGAAATAAAAAGCTACCAATTTATAAAATATTTTAGTTAAAGACAATTAAATTAAATTATTTCATTGTGTTATCTCAAAGAAAGATATTGATGTATCAATAAATCACAAAGGTTATTAAATACCACACTACAAATGAAATAAATACAAACATTAAACTAGGAAACCAATTTATAATAATTTAGAATGTTCACACAAAAATGGCTACCTTATCTAACAGACATCCGAATAGTTGTAAACTGCATATCGCTTTAAATTCATATTCAATTAATTGGCCTTTTACTAAAACACAGTTGTTTCACATGTTCGTCGGTGTCAGATTTCTGTCTTGGTGGTTGTTTACAAACAATAAATTGTAATTTTACAATACGATCTGTTTATGCGATGCCGTCATAGTGGTTGTCATATAAAGTTATGAATGAATATGCTATGCACTCACGTTATTTTTGAGTTTTGACCTAAGGTTAATTATCAAAATTTGCTTGTTTTAAGAAGTTCTATATAAATAAAAGACTATATTCCCATAACACCCTGTATTTTTGCAGACTTGGATTTAGAAGATCAATCTGAGTTCAAATTATCCCTTATTGTATTTTTTATATATTGCTTCCTCAAAAAATTAAATTTATTTTATTTTTATGCGTAATATTTACGTCACGTGTATGTTTTCAAAATATGTGTATGGTATCGAGTTACATGTTATAAAATGTCGTATTCAAATGTCATAAGGAGCCATGTTGCTATTTAAAAAAAAGATTACGCTCATAATTGCGTTAAGCGGAGATTTGCAAGCCTGCAGATCATGTAATAATGAAAATATTTAGCAAATTGTATTTTTTATGTGATAATACACTACGTTTGAATTAATTTTCGGCATTTGTAGATCTCTAAATCGAATAATAAAATTTAATTTTTTGAGGGAGCAAATTGTAAAAAAATACAAATAAGGAATAATTTGAACTCAGGATGATCTCCTAAATCCAAATATGCAAAAATAAATAGGGTGTTATATTTAAAAAAATAAAATTGTGTGTAAATCGTAGAAAAAACCTAATTATATCAAGAAGTTACATTTTATAAGTACTGTCAATCGTGAAAAACTCAACTTTATAAGACTGAAAACAAAGATTCTATAAGCAGGAGCCTATTTACGTTGTCACCCTGTATATATGTAACAATAAAGTTTAAAATAACTGCTAATATAATTTGCCGCGCTTTAATTACATCAATGCAGAACACTTGACGAGTCTTTTTAAGTGACGGGACATTGTAAAGTTTAGGATAGAAATTACCTTTTCAGCAAAAATAGATACTTCAAGATATATCTAAAGTAAGGTAAGAGGAAGTTTTCAATGAATATAAAATTTTCATTTATGATACGGTAGGTATGATCTTCCAAGCGGTTTACATGACATTTATTTTGATATCGTTTTTAAACTTGTTATTATAGTTAAATAGTGAGCATATCTAAGTAATTATTTTACATTTCAAGATAATTAGCAATATGTGAAATTACATATGTCAGTTCTAAACGGCTTTAATACGCTCGGAAGATATTTCTGATATTGGTTTTTTATATTTTTTGAATCGCACACTTATTAATTAATAAGAACTTAAAACGTATAGCCGTAATATAAAAAAAAATCGTCTGTAAGAAATTATACAAGGAACCGTTTATTTTGAAACATTCTGTATAAAAGAGGAATGTTTTAAACAATATTCAAAATAAAATCTAAATTTACAATATTTATAGAGTTGCAAAATTGTTGTAATACAAATTAAGGATTAGGATTGATGAATACTTATAAGTGATATAATAACATCAATTTTTTAAGTTGTCGGTGGCTAAATGTTATTTGTGTATTCATATTTATTTTAATATTGAAAAATATAAACTTCATTTTCTTCGTCTTAGAAAACCATCACCAACTTATGTTTTCTGATAATCTGGTCAAGACATTCCATCCAGTGCAGCGTGTCTAAATCTAAAAATAAAATCTCACTATCAAGAAAGTTCTATATGTTGAATAAGTGTGACATTAAAGTTTATTCTTTTGATGCAAGAATAAAGAGGAAGCACTGTAGTGACTTCCAATTTATCCAGGTACTGTTGAATATATTATGGAAAGTATTTAATATTTTATTTAATTAATTTGGACATATGAATATTGTTGCAAACCCTTAATTGACCAAATGAATCTAAGTATTGAAGGTAATAAAAACTTCATCGTTTACTGAACTGTGAACTCTTTAAATGGAAATGACTACAGTATATACTTCTATTGGAAAGTTTAGGTAAGCTAATTATTATTTGATTGGAATGCTATCAATTACTGTAATGTTTGTGCAAAATACATGGATTTTAGTATAATAATTTATATATACCTATATGCTTTCTCTTTTTCAAAAATTCAATAGATGTGTTCAGTTTTGTTATATTTTAAAACATATAAAATAGTATGCAATTAAATTCAAGATCAACTAGAGCATACCATTAAAATGAAAAGATATGTTTCAATTCGAGATTACTTATCAAAACAAATTTGTATTTCAAAATATTTTCTGCAAACCAAAATCTTTTTATGTTTTGAATAAGATCGACATTTGTAGTCAAAAAATGAATGACATTGGTTAAAAAAGAACTGCCTTGATTCTCTTAAGTTGGATGCTCTAATTCATTTTTATTCGATTGTATATTATAAATAATTGAACACTTAATGAAAAATTGAAATATATTTTTTGAAAAATAAATGTTCTGTGATTTTTATAAATATCAAACAGTTTTTCCTTAGTAACTATTCAACAAATATTAAATTGATATTTTTACATTTTTGATAATTTATAAAGAAATAAGAAAAAGTAAACATCATAAAATCAAGATTCAAAATTGATTTTCGTTTGTTGACTTTTCAAAATAATTGTCCAGCGAAAACATGAGAAGCGTATACATTTGTTTATTAGTAAATAAATTGTTAAGTGCTTTTATCAGAAGAAGGTTAAATATTTAACAAAATAATTATGCCAAAATCTATATCTTGTTTTCAGTCAAGGTTCAAAGGAATAAGGAATGCAATTATTTTAGACAAAAATATAATAAATAAGGAATGTGTCATGAAATGTTAGAAACTGAAAATAATTTTGAACGAAAGATATAAAACAGTATATATAATTACTTATTAAAAACACCAAATTATACTAGAAATTATAATAGTACAGAACTCCCATGGTTGATGGAGCAAAATCTCATAAATCAGTCAGAAGTTGTTCTTTTGACACTTTTAAAGCGCCAACATTAGTTTTGTCAGTCTATTTTGATACTTCCACAGTTGCTCTTTTAAAAATGTAGGAAAACTTTGTAGGTATTAATTAAAGTTTTGGGTAAAAACAATTTTATATGTAAGGGCCAAATATTTTTGAGCCATTATTAGTAATATAAAATAGCATATTGGACAGTAAATGGACATTTGCAGCCCGCAGCTATTTGATGCTTGCGTGATGACAGCAGGCTACTAAGGGTTGGAAATGATTTTCTGCCTGATGCAAGAGTTTTTCGCTTGCTCTCTGATGTCTAAAAATATTTTAAATGTTGACGCAAATATAAAATTTTTGAAATGATTGAGTTGCAATCTAGTAGCAGAATTGTAATTATTCAACATAAGAGGGCGGAAAAGAAGAATTCTCTGCCCTCAAAAGTTTGTTTTTCTGACCAAATAAATTGCATGTGCAAGTCAAATTTATAAAAGAGGCTAATGGTAGGGCACTAATAGAAAAAATCCAAATTGCAGTGTTGGCTGCAATTGACTAGGTAAAATATGAAATCGAATAAGCTATAGTTTATTCAAAAAGGGATTTGAGTATAAGCGCCGTAGTTTGTGAGAAATTTAAATGTAAAGTTGAACATTTGGCTTACTGTACGATAACCACAGTATGAATAATCTTAAATTAATTAAGCAGTCTGCTGAATGGTTAAAGTCACTGCACCTATAATAGTTTCATATGTTCGATAGAGTTTTTAAATCTGGCATTTGACTTTTTTTTAATTTTAATTAATGACTAAATTTATCACATTAATAATTTTTGTTATGTTTACTAACAAAAAATTGACAATTATGTAATCTTTGTTATTTGTAATTGAATAAAGAGCACTATCATATTCTAATGATATACATTTATTGATTTATTATAAATTTAGACATTGCTGTACAATTTTGTTTAAAAGTTGATGTATGTTACATATGTTTACAGGGAAACAGTTGTAAAATGTTGCATACCAAGCAAATCATAGGCTGTTTTTAAATTTCTAAGTAAACTGTAATGCATTATCTGGACAATTTTGAATGTTTTTTTCACATTAAGGAAATTACGTTTCCCTGTAAATAAGTATGTAATATAATATAAAATCTTTGTATAAAACACTTTGTGTTTTCATTGTTTTCACACCAATTTTTATTCACAACATTGTACAGTGAGATCTGAATTTTATAATAAATAAACATACATAATACAAAAAATTTCGTTTTTATTACATATCACAAATATGGTATAATTATCAATATTTTGCTAGAAAGAATAACAAAAAATAATTAAATTGATAATATAGTCATTATTTCAAATGTAAAAAATTCTCAAATACCATATTTAAAAT
>JAHWXV010448895.1:0-24363 GCA_024586415.1 Phrixothrix hirtus
AAAAAAGGCATATAAGTGCATATTTTAAAGGCAAACAAGGCATATATATACGCATATTTTGGCTGCATTTAAATGCATATATTCCGCCCCCTAGTTATAACATAATAAACCCATGAAAAATTCGTCTTAAAGATCATATTGTTAAAATGACGTCCGTCGCGACGTTGACACTAGTTTAACCTAGCCCTTTACATATTGCAAAATTAGCAAACATGTCATTTGCAAAATGTTCTCGATTTCATGGCGGATGTTTTTCTTTCAACGAACGAAGCCAGATAGAGATAGGCGTAGGCTCTTTTAAATATTAATTTTTGGGAAAATATTTCTCTCACCGTGTAACGTTCGTTACAACTATTATATTTTTCTTATTATTAGAATTTATACAATTTATATTTCGTACACACTGTATACATTTTCCAACACCAGAATATAATGTCCATTCAAACCATTATTTTTCCCCTATTAGAATTTATAGGATTTATATTTACGCTACATACTGTATAATTCGTTTTTGTATTCTTTATTTTTTTTAACAATAGTAACAAGTACGATTTAATTGTATTGATTCAAATGCCTTAAAACAACGTTTATTTTAATAATTTAAATTTTTTATGATTACAGATAAGCAATGCTGAAACGGCATTGAAGTATAGGATAGGGGTAGCGAGAACGTGTGTGGCGGCTCTTGCTGCAGCATTGTCCCAGATTTCGCAAGCCGCGCTGTTATTGCACTCCTTTTAATATGGAAAATTTTATATCAACATTTTACTATGTTTAACTTAACCACATTTATCCATTAAAAGGCATTAACAAGGCGACCTTCGAAGCTGATATCTTTCGGCAAATTCTTTTATTATCATTGGCAAAATTCTAAATTAGTCTTTTTATTTACAGATATCACTGAGGAGTCTTTATGGGAGGAATCTGGATACAACGCAAGCATCGAAGTGATAGATCAGGATTTTCTCTTTGTACAATTTCAGCTTAAATTAACTATGAACACTTTCCGGTGTTTCCTTTGTTTCTAAAATTCGATCAGTGTTCTTCAAAATTATAGCCTTCACTATCAATATTTAATTTACATATGTTGCATAGCATATTATGTATGAATAAGACGTTGTCTTACAAATTTTAGCAAACAGGTAGATTGTCTATTGGGATAAGCCGCAAACAATGCTCTAGTTCGAAACAAAATAAATTATATCTCCCATTATAAAACCGCTGGTAGTTGTCTTTAACTAGTACGTTTAAAAACACATATTGATTGAATAAAATCGACGTTTCTTTACTATTCCATCCGAACAGATTACTTTGGCAAACTTATTTACAGTTGAATTGGAATTCAACCATGGAGGCTATCATCTCTATTCCAACGACCACTAAATCTAATGAATTTTAACCATTAACGATCGATTACTGTTCTACTATCAACCACTGCCAGACGTCAGGCATTGCTTTAATTGCACAAATTGGGAAACAAAATCTAGATTATTCTGTCAATTAAATTAAGCATTACCTTGCACTAGCTTTTTTTTACCACTAGATTTCTATTGCCAAGCTGCGCTACTTTACCAAGCTATGTACCGAATGACTACAAAGTACCAACTAACTTCCACTACTCTACGCGAGGAATAGAGCTAGTGTGGCATCCGTTTTCTTATCCGATAAGCTCGTCGGAAACGTCGAGAATTAATTTTGATTGCATGTATATGAACATCCTCGAAGAAGTACGGCCCGATTATACGTTTTACTGACATTGCTGCCCAAACCGTTACTTTCGGACAGTACAAGGGTATTTGATATTATAGAAATGGGTCTTCGCTGCTTCCAATCTCCAGTTTTGTTTATTAATGTATCCCATCTAAGTAAAAAATAAATTTTGTCTAGGTTGTTCAAACGTAATATTTCACCTGCGAAACTTCTCCACGAGCGAAAGATAAATTCCTTAAGATCCTATACAGATTCAGTTTCAAAGCGTTGTAACGTTGTTCATGATATTCTCTCCGCGATAGACTCGAGTTGTTCACGCATCATTTTGAGAACACCAGGTCGTTTGTTTGCAGTAGAATTGGCTTTTTCAAATTTTCTAATCCATAATTTAATTAAATTTCTTGATAGACAGTCATTAAAGTCATGAAATGATACTTTGTTCGAAAACGTCGTCAAACGGTAATAAAACTCCCGTACGCATAATGTACGTTGTGCAGCCGAAAAGCGATTCATCGTGACTAACTTTTCAACCGCGCTAGTGGCGGCAGAACACACATGTCCCCCTATTATCGCATTCATAAAATAAACAAATATGAAAAAGGAATTTCATTCTGACCTATCCTTTATTAACTGCTGCGAAAAAATTCAATACCTAATAATTATAACAACGACGTGGAAGAAGAATAAAAATTGATCTTTATCTTCTTTGTTTATTACACCAATGGGCACAAGTATTGTTTCACCTAGTTTACGCCCGATCAAAAAATAATTTCAGATGTTATTTAATATTTGACAGTTGTAATAATTTACTTAGTTCGTTTACAAAATATCACCACTATAAAGTGTGTTCGGATATTCTTTCGTTATGCCAGTTGTTTCTTATCTGAATCGCTACATTTAATCGTAAAAGTGAATTTGCCGCGAAAATGATGTCTTTGTTGGAAGGTGTTACACATGTTAACTTTATTCCGAATGGTCCGACGTTACCGGAAGACTGGGCTATACCGAAGAGAAGTGGACAAAGACCAAAGAAAGTTTTGGTTTTAAATGTTCTGCGTAATCGATCGTCAAGGTTCCAAAATAATGAAATCTGCTTCTGGAGATTCGGAAATTGAAGAAAGGCTGACCTGAACTCAAGACCAGTCACTGTACCTTTACTTTTGCGACATAACCGCATATAACGATTGACATTTACTCAGAAGCACCTTAATCGAGAAGAGGATCATTCGTATAATGTATTGCTTACGGATGAATCAAGAAATCGTTTAAGACAATCAGATGAAGGATCGGTAATGAAATCGGGAGACATCAATTTAAACATTCTCGCGGAGTTATTAGTAATTCGAGGAAGTGCTTTGAATGCAGAAAGATATATATTAGAGATTATAGAACTTTATGAAGTACTGATTGCACCGTTAATTAATGCGTGATGATGCTCGGTTGGATATCCAAAGAGATGGGTATCAACACTCATGATGCCATCATTAAAAATATTATTAATTCGCACCAACGTGCCTAAGAATAAGTAAAATTGCATCTATAAAATTTTTAGACATAAATAATGGGAATTAACGTTAATGTAAATTAGCTAGTTTTAACATCCGACAGCAGATTTGCTAAAGCAAATGAAAGTTCAAAAAAAATTTGCGACTATCTTAATAGATGACAGCTTTAAAATATGTAAAAAAATTTGCTAAATTTGCCGCAAATATACCTAAGTTAAGAATTAATAACAGGAATTCGCAAATCGACACGATTTATGCAAATTAAAGTGTGATCCATGAGAATCGACTAACCAAAAACAAGATTTGAATTCATTGGTTTAAATTCGAACACCAAGCAGTTGTATTGGATAAACCGATTGTGGAAAAGCTATATAAACTTACTACATGAAAAATTAACTGTGGACTTCACAAGTGAATCACTACTCACTCTCCTCCTCGAAGGAGACGTTCTATATCGAACGAATTACGATTTTTCATTTAAATTTAATTAAAAAATTGCATTGTATAAAAATATTTAGCGCTAGGATATTGTCCATGCAGATAATGTATAGAAATACTTTTTCCTCAAAAATATGTACGGAGTGTTATTTAAATGAAGCGAATAAATTCCAAAAGTGATTGGTCACACCATAAGTAGCGTTTACTAGGCGATACGTTTTACATTAAAGAGGGTAAAAATTCAAAACAAAAAGTCGGGAACTGCTGTTATTTAAATATTCAAAAATTAAAATTGGTTAGATACGGTAACAGCACAGTCGCAGCGCAATAATTTAAATTTAATTATGGTCAAAGTAAAATAAAGTATCTACGTATTCCTCAAGGGAGTATCTCAATGAAATTTTCCCTGAGAGGTCGATAGGGCGCGGTGGATTTTTCCTTTGGGGCTATGTTGTCACTGGTATACAGAACGCCTGTGAATAACGTGGAAGAGCTGAAGCAACGAATTATTGACAGTTTCGCAATACTAAGAACAAAGGAGGGCATATGTTTCAGAGTTCGTCGCAACTTTCTGACAAGAATAAATTTGTATCGAAATGGAAGGACAACATTTCGAGAACTTACTGTAAGAACATTGAGTATATGTAACATTATGACACGTTGTGTACTTTGTAGTGATTAGCAAAAATGTTAATAATGTAGTTAGTGAATCAATTTTGTATTGATGAGTTGAGACTGTGAAAATAGTTAAAGCAGCATTTATGCATGAAAATGTTTAGTTGTTTTTCTCAGAAATTGTTCATTTTATCGCATCGAAACAAGAGATACTTTTTTTCAGAATTTGTGATGTTCTTCAACATGGTGCTATTTAAATTCCTAAAGCGGTAAAAATTAAAAAGTTGTAGGCCATAGATCGAGGGTTAAGGTCAGGTTAGGCCCTTTGGCACTGGAGTATTTGCATCATATTTGGAACGTAAATCTACAAGGGCACTAATAATACATGTGGAAAAAACTTCCACTCGATCCAACTTTTGGATTTTTTATTGGATTAAATTCAATCCATATATCCTATTCGGTTGTTTGCAGTACAATTCAGCATTAAGAACCCTGTTATCTAAAACCAGTTTAGAATGCCCTGTTGCTTCCGAATCCCATTTTTTCCAATCGACCTTGTGGAATTACTGGATCGGACCATTGCTCAATAGTCACGTATTGCCTTCTTCTAATGGAATTGACAGAAAACATCTGAAGTTACAGTCTTTTGCCAAAAACGATCATCAGTGGAATTTTCAAGCAATTTTCTACAGATTTGTACTCGCTGTTGGGTGTGATTTTGGTTAATTTATGGGAATCAGTTTGAGAACGCTTACGTTGAAACCATAATGCTGAAAATGTCGAAAAATAGCCCCTTTTAAGGCCACAACATCCTTGATAATTCACGACTACTAGAATGGGGTTGCTCTTCCAGTACAACTTGTAAAGTTTCTTCATTCAAGACAAATCGTCGGCCTGAACGCGTGTCCATTAGAAAAGGGTTTGGACTAATCTAACACCGTTCGTCGATTTGTTAAGTTCTTATCCTCTGCCGCACAGATTTCTCTCGCTGCCTTTTTTCCAATAATGTCGTATTAAGGAACGAATTACATATTCCTATTTTTCATCAAACATTATGAAGGCTTAATATCAATAAAGTCGACAGAAAAATAAATGCTCGACATCACAGACCAATGAGTTTTATACTACTCGTTTGTTTAAAACATATATTTATCAGTGATATATGATATGAACAAATCCCAGTGGAAACTTTTGATACAACTTGTTACAGTAATAGACAAAATCATTTTGGTATATACCTATTTCTAAATAAAATTTTTCTTCCCTTTAAACTTGTAATCAGATGCTGATAAATCATGATCATAGTGAGAATGAAATCTATTTCTTAGAGAAAATGTAATGGCGATGATAGTTGTAATTTAGTAGAGCTCCATCATGTTGATAAAGCACTGATAATTTGCTACGTCTTTGTGACCGTTGGAGATTTTGAATGTATAAATTATGTAAAAGAGTTGAACATTAAAACTATAACCAGGTAAAATGGTTTCTAAAATACCCGGCGTGAAACACCGCGAAACACAGATATGTTGTAGCAATGCACTGTGCCAGAAAAGAATTTAAAAATGAAACAAAATATCTGAAAATATACTTCCAAATGAGACTGTCTCCGACAGAAAGGAAATACGTAAACGAATTCATAGCAGAATACGATAGCGACCAAAATAGAAAGTCAAAACGGCAATGAGCGTAAAAACAAGTAGAAACAAAGAAAAGAAAATACTCTATGGAGTGTACGCCAAGAAAGGAGATAGAACTCACTAAAAATGGAACAGAAAAAGTGACAATACGAACGATATCATAGCCAAGCTGATGACCATGAAGAAAGAAATAGAATGAGCTAAAGAAGATAGGACAAAAAATCCTAAATCTAAACGGATACAAATCAAGCGATACACTTAAAAAGTAGCTCCAAAAGGAGACACAAAATAGCAGTACTGATAAAAAAGCTAGTAAGACTAAAAACAATATATAAAAAAAATGGACACAGAGGCAGACAACCTTGCGAAAAAGCCAGTCAAAGAGATGACCGAAGTAGAAACAAATACAAAACTGCTGGAAGGATCAGTAGGACACGAGCGATAACGGTAGCAAGACCTATGAATATTGCAAGACAATAAATAAATGTAACATTCAAAGCTATACAAAAGGTAATAGGGCACGGAAACATTTAAGCTAAAAGAAACAGACGGCAAATACAAATGTGATAAATCGAACAAAAAGAAATCAAGGTAAAAAACCAAAGCAAAGCTATAAGAAAAGGAAATAAATTTAAATGACAAAAATACGGCGAGGATAATCAACGAATGAGTATAGGAAGTAACGGAAAAAAAAGGCATACAAGAGGTAGAAGGAAAACTAAATATACGTAGTGCGAACGAAAAGTTTATTCATAGGAAAAGAACGTCCATTATCGAGGAGTAATTGCGCATGAAATGGAAATGAATATTGTCTTTTTTCTATAAACCCTTATAGCCGTGAAGGACAGAGGAGCACTTGACAATGGGAATTTATTTGGGACTGGTCGATCGTCGAGACACTCCAGCGCGACCGGGAGCAGTAGGCCAGGCCGTTTACAACTCTCCGCAGGAATTGAGGTTTTGCCTTGTCTATGAGTCGCAAACTATCGTAACTCATGATTAATAAGTAAGCTTAGCATAATAAATTCGATTTCATGGACTCATATTGCTTAAAGATTTTCTCTTGCAGTCACTTATGTTCTAAAAAAATTAGCGATAACAAGAGTTCTATGGAAGATTCTAGAAGGTCCCGTGGCACTAACATAAATAATATAATCACGAATGACTCTTTACTGTAATTGATACCTAAATAAATTAAAGGCCACGGCAATGAGTTGTGGCATTGGACTTTATAACATCATAACCTGTGTAATTGTATTTCTTAATATTCTCGAATTTCCAAAATATCATATTTCTATAGTTCAGTTTCCCTAAGAATTTTGTCTTATTAAGCAGCTGTTATAAATAAATATAAGTATAAACTTTAGTACTAGTACACTCTAAAATAAATATTAAATTAAAAACGTGTAAATAGATAAATAAGTTCTTGAAAATAACTAAAGATTTTTAAAGCAGTTAACTAGTTTCGTTACAATATCGTTTTCTACAATTTTCCTAAACAGTTCTAATAGCTTAGGGCTGATTAAACAAAACGCAAATTAATTTGTTATTCTTTTACAAATATGAATCATACCATACATAATTTTAAAGTTGGGTAATTTGTATAACTATTTGTATTACTATTACATATATTATACAAACAGAAGCATTAAAAGAATTTTTTATGAAAACACTTAATATGTGAAGTATTTATGTTCACTGGCAGGATCTGTGCTTAGAATGTCGCAGTGGTGCCTCCTTCTAAAGAGGTCCATATAGGCTGAAACGTGGTTATTCGAAAGGTTTCAGCTTAAAAATTGTACAATGTTAATTTTACATCCTACCATTTAACTTTAGCTTATTGTTATTAATTATTTTATAAATTTTCATGAGATAATAGTAGCTGATGGATTAAAAATAAATTAAAAACAATATAACCAACGGTTAAGACAATTTTTATTCGTTTAGATATTAATAATAAAATTATTTCATTGTAAAACATTTTTGATTGTTAAATTATTAATATTCTTAAGCATCATCAGTACATTGAAAGTTAAAAACCAGGTTTTAAGTATAGTGTGTTTAGGTTTATTATTAATATGCCAGAAAAATAATTTGACTAGGCTAGTTGTCAGGGATAAAATAATAGCAATTAAAAAAATTGAAAACCAATCATGAATTTTAAATTGTTTGTGTCTTGTATCACGGCCTTTTCTATGTTATGTCATTTGTTTACGGACAACTGACCCGGTGTAATTATTCTTAATGTATATTAATAACAAGCCTAAACATACCCCATTTAAATCTTGATTTTTAACTAAATATACTGACACTTAATAATTTGAATAATTTAACAAGCAGAAACATTTTAAAGGGTGATTCAAAAAGCACACCGGTTTTTATATATCAAAATAGGAACTATATTTTTCAAAAACACATTTACCAAGGACGTAAACAGTTCAGGTATGGAAAATGATACCAGGCATATGATCCTCTCTACTTAGCCGACATGCCACAGCGGCGAATTTCCTCTTTTGACTCGCGGATTTTTCGGGGTTTATTGACATAAATCAATGATTTACATTACCCCAAAGAAAAAAATCGCATGATGTTAGATCACATGACCTTGGTGGCCATTGCTCGTTACTACGAAACAACATGAGACGATCCGGGAACTTCTCATGGAGCAATGCAATTGTTTTGCTGGAAGTGTGACAAGTGGCACCACTTTATGAAACCATAACTGTTGAATGTCCATTGAATCGAAATTAGGTCACAAAAGATCTCGTGTTATCGTACGGTATCGGTCTGCATTAACTGTCACAGATCTTCCTGTCCCATCTTCAAAAAAATAAGGGGCAATAACATCACCCGCCCAAAATCCACACCAGTCACAAGAATTCTCTGCAATGAAGAATATTTTATTCTCAATTCTTGAGAACGATGAGGAATCGACTTTTTTGGACTAATATTCACACTGTCGCGAACCAACGCAACGTTTTGAGTAGACCAGCCAGAACGAGGACGCTCAGAATTTTTAATGTAGATTGTTGAACCTGTTTCATTGAACTTTTCCATAAATCTGTGCGCTGTTGATTCATTCGGTGCTTCATTACGCCGGTTTTGATAAAACGTTTTCACGATTAACACACGTTGCTCAGTTATAAAGTATTCCATGATGACATACAGAATAAAATCGGTAGGTCAACAGATGTCAACGAAACAGTGTTGCCAACCAAAAAACAACAAAATGGCGGGCGATTGAAATCGGCGCTCTTCTTGAATCATCCATTACGATGAAATACTTTATTGTTTATATTTAAATAAAAATTATACATAATAATACTTAATCTTTGGTTATATTATTTTTAATTAATTTCCCCCAATATCAAGATGAACTATCTACAAATTGGTGATTAAAATAAGTGACGTTATAGCTTTTACAAATTCTATGTAACACTCCTTTTAATTAAAAACACAACACTGGCTCGAATTTAAAATAGGACAATTGAATTACGTTGATTTAACATAGGATCACCCACAATATTACATAAATTTTTAAATACAAATTTGAATTTTATTTAATGTAGCTGAGAAAAAACAATTTGATTTATTTTAAAAACATACTTAAAAAAGCATGTAGTGTAATGTAAATGTAAATAAATCTGACCACCAGATGGAAGATTTGATCATAATTAAAAAAATCCAAAGACTCTTGGTAGTTTAATTTTGTTAACTTTTTATTATAATTTGGAATTAATTACTTTAATTTATTAAGAATTTTTCCATTTTCATGAGGAAAAAGCATTTTCCAAAACCAAAAAATAATATAAACATTTTGTGTTTAGTGGTGTCAACAAATTTTGTTACTGTAATAAATTATAAATAGTTAATAAAAATTATTAATTTTCAAAGTTTAAAGGAAATGCGAGCCAAACAGTAATGTTTAATTTGTGAGATTATGTGACGGACAGATTTATCACTATGAATCAGCCGTAAAAGCTTCCCCACCTATATCCTTTTTTTACCTAGCTGATTTAAAAATACCATTCCTGACCCTGACTCAACCAATCATTTTAAAAGTTCTATTAAATAAGTACTTTGTTATAAACAGTCCTGTGTAAGCATAAAAATTGCTCTTTCAATTAAAACCGATAGTTTTTAAAGCAAACCAGTATTTTCTGCAAAATTGAATATCATCCAGGATGGACTAAATACTCTTATTATGTCCATATTATTATTGGCAAGACCAATCTATTTACTATAAATATATCTTAAAAGTTTCGACACGCCAATTCACTTTTTGAAATGTCGGTAATGGTGATAAATATAATCTTTAGATTTTACTTGAAATAATATTGTTGTTGAAAATTTTAGGACGCCTCGTATATTACATAACAGTGCATTAAAAGAATGGTGAGAGTATATACATCATTGTTGAAATACATAAATAAAATTTCATTTGTACAATTTTATAAGTAATTTCGATTTAAATTGAAGCTCACATTCTTTTAATTTAAAATTAAAATTATTTTTAAAACTAAAAAAATATTTTGTATAACTTACTTGTAAGCATTTTGGTAACTGCAGGAGCAACATTGACTTCGCAAAGAAGTTCAAACGAAATTGTGTGGTAACATTTTATAATTGCTGAATTCTGCAATGAAACCCATAAGGCATTTCCAGATAAAATTATACAAGTTATGGGTTTATTGATGTCACTATTTAAAGTGATAGTATTTTCGGTTGTCAATGTTTCTGTATTAAATACCTTGACGGTATTCCCACAGCTGCACCATAATTTTCCAGCACTTGGAACAATCTTGGTTACTGGCATTGCTGCTGTTCCTACAGAAATTGTGGTTCCAGAACTGGTATTCCATGCACCGGCTAAAATTTAAAAGTGAGATAAAATAAAACATTTGTATATTCTTACTATTATCCCGCTCGTATATAATGATGTCACCATTAGCCAGTGCCACATAAACTTTATCTTCCATATATCTAAAACAAACAAAATTATGTTTAATAGTTTTAAAATAAAATCAAATCAGCTTACATAATTGATAATATAGCTGAACCATGTTGAAGTTTTATTTTGTTTTTCTTTATGCGTATATTATCGTTTGAGTTATACACATGGATACAACCATCTTCTGTTCCAAGCCACATAGTAGATTGTTGATTATCTACATCTTCAGAATCGGTACTCGCAGTGTCTACAGTTTTACCTGCAATAGACATTCTGTTGATATCAGAAACTTCTTCAGTATCACTCCGTTCGTCATCATCGCTAGATGAACTACTATCAAATTTTATAGTAGTACGCTCTTCATGTATTTCAGGAATAACAACTACTTTATTAGACTGAGCCGCTGCACTACCAACACCTGGAATTGATGCGATGCACAAAATCTTTGCATTACAAACACCGTTACATGAAGCAACGTTAGGTTCAGGTTCTAAGCTTAAAATGCAAACTTGTCCAACATAGCCATCACTATTGCACACCCAAACATCCTTCTTATTTTCGCCTCCAGCCGGTGCGGCACATGTAAATTGTAATCCAGCTCTAGTTTTACGAATTGGAACGGCCGATACTAATTCGGGAGTAGGTCTTCTATCTCCTGACATTGCTAAAAATTTTTTATTTTATAAGTATAGGATAAGAATAATTTAATTTTCATTCCTGCGTTTAAAAAGTTCCATTTTAAATTTTTGCTATAACCGTACCAATTTTTCGAACGAAGTTAGCAATGGATTTTGTTTGCCCTTATAACACTCTCCGACATTTAAATTTTTTTCCAGGTACAAGCAATAAAAACTGATTTCAATAGAATTTTCCTGTAGAATTCAAATTCTGTTTAAAGAAACGCATTTTTGGCCATTTTTGAAGACCCATAAAAGAATAACGTAAACTAATACGAGAGGCACTACTAATATTCGCAAAATCTAGTACTCCTAGCATTGTGAGCGTTTTGCAATTGTAAGCAGTTTTTTCCCAATAGAATTAAAAAAGGGTAATTTTGCGAAATAATGAAAATTTGAATCGTGATTTTCGAGTAATGCTTCTTTATGACTTTCGATACGGTTTACCTCCAAAACAATGCGTGGAAAAACTTAGTTCATTATTTAGATATGAAGCATCATCCAAAACTATGGTTTACAAATGGTTCGCAGAATTTAAGCGTGAAAGACCAACGCTTGATAACGATTTTCGCATCCATGCACCTCTGTTATCACCAATAAAATCGATGCTGTGCGCGAAACAATTTAAGCAGATCAACATGTGACATGAGATAGGGGCATTCTTAGGTATTGTGGCGAAACGAATATATACGATTTGCACGATCATTTGAATGTCAGGAAGCTTTGCAGTCGTTGGATCGCTCACAATTTGAAAGAAGCGTAAACACAAGCACGTGTCAATCGGTGCCAGGAAATGCTCCAAAAGTGGTACCATGGTCGTTAAATATCTATCATTGTAACAGGTGACGAAAGATGAATACGTATGTTCATATTAGCCTGAAACTAAATAATAATCGACTGTATACGTGTTTCAAAGTGAACCAAAACCAACGAAGCATTTCGAAAAAATGAGTCATGTTGCAACTGTGATATTAGAGAATCGAAGAACAGTTAATACTTACTGACATACTTCAATTTGTTTGCCGAAGGTTATCGCTGAATTCAGCAGCCGAATCATTGTTCATCATGACAATGCAAGTGCGCACAATGCACAACGAGTTATCCACTTTTTGACCAGTGAAAACATCGAAATATTGACTCATTGACCATATTCGTCTGATTTATCACTCAACAACTTCTTCTTGTTCCCAAACATCAGAAATGAAATGCGTGGCGAGCATTTTCCATCGCCTAAAGAGGCGGTTGAAGCATTTAAATCACTTGTTTCGGGATACCTCGTTCAGAGTGGAGAAGATATTTCAAAAATTTGTTTCATCGAATGGAAAAGTACATAGATGTTAAAGACGAATATTTTGAGAAGCAATAAAGCAATTTACAGAACTTAATGAGTGTTTTGTTTTACTTTTCCGCAAATTTAGCAGTGCCCTTCGCAGAATTATCTAAGCCGAAATAAAATAAAAGTATGACCCTCGACTTTTTAAGCTAAAAATCAAAAAATCAGGTATCGTGACGTTAGATTTCTTGGAAACACTTTTCTATGTGAGCGCGCAGCAAATCCAGCAGATACTTTCTTTTACGGGTGCGCTATTCTCTTTGTTCTCCAAGGTAACTTTAATTATTAATCCGGGTGGAGAAATACATGCTTCGTAGTATTCATCAGTGATCATGGAGGGTAGCTCTATCAGCGACACATTATACTGCCGAAACCATATGATAAATAATAAAGGGCAAGGATATCTACATACCTCTTTAATAGATGAGGATTCTCATTAAAATCATCCGAATTAATAAGTACGTTGGAGAACAAAGAAAACAGAGCTAAAATTAAAAGCTGTTTCCATATAAACCATGTTGACACATGTTTTTTTGTTTTAGCGAAAAAGCTCTATTGTTTCATGTTATTTTTCTACATATGTTCAAAAATAGTCAAAACACCCTTGTTTTTGCATTTTTGACATTGTTTAGTAAAAACTAAAGTTAATTCCCTACGTTTCTCTTCTCAGTTAGATCCTAAGGGAAAAATCTATCACAAGACGTTTTCATTGCCTAAGTGCCAAAATCCGTGTCGAACGGTGTAACTATGTTCAGAAATGAGGTTATTTAATCACTTACACTTCTAATATGCCTCTACTTATTTAAACAATGTTTCCATAAGCATTAGCTAGTAGTATGTTAAAATAACTCACCTAATTTATGTTTGGCTTCATTAAATGCTAGTTCCCAAGATGCGCGATTTTCAGGTTTCGAGAAAATAATAGAAAGATTCTCTATTTCATCGCTAAAATGTATAATTATATATGTACTCTACAGTTTAGTACCCTTATGTTAAAACTAATCAATGCACTACAAATAAAATCATAACCAAGAATACTGACATTCAATAAAAAGCAGAAAATATGTACCCATTCCATCTTACCTTGTTAGAGTGCTGTAATGAAACAAAAACTGCATATTTGTTAATTTCACTAATTCAATATAAAAGATTCCTTTTAATATAGTGCAATTTATTAATTTATATTGACTGTATCCTAATTAGGCACACAAAATATTTTAACTTTTAGAGATAGTTTAGGAAATGGAAATGGAACTGGAACTAACTTTAAGTTTAGGAATTCAGATTTGTTGTTTAAACAAGCCAAAGTTACGATCATGAATTCGTCATGAAAAAATACTGAAAGGGAACATTATGTTTTGTTAAAACAGCAAAGACAAGCTAGGGGTTACCATAACAACCGAAAAGGTCTTACAAACCTTTGTAATAACGAAAGTGGGATCTTGAGTTCTATTTGCTGGTCGTTAGTTTCAATTATTTCGAGTGGTGATTGTCCTTCAAAGTAGTTTGGAAATTCGGTTTGTTCTTATAAAGTTAGTACAAACTCTCCAATTAGAAAGGCGTTTAAAACTGTGAATATAGCTGAAGTCTAGATATTAGTAATTGAAACAATCATTATTTTTATGGAATCAAATTAATAAAGGTAACTACGGAATAATAGTTATGCCGAGTAATTTAGGATAGTAAACACGTCAACTATCGCAACCTCACTTTCATTAAAAATAATAATAAAATGAGAAAACAACAACGCCAAACGAAGCCAATAGTACTGTAAAGAATTTTCATCATAAGTAAGTAGCTGATTGATATCGTATCTAACCATCCATCTAAAACGAGTATTTACCATAATTTCTAGAATTCTTGAATCGTAGTCCAGATACATTTTATTAATCGGAATGAAAAGCATTTAAAATATCCGCATTCAAATTGGTTAAAATTTTTAAATTGTTTTGATTATTCAAATTTTATTTTAGATCAATTAAATTATATCGTTATAAAGAGTATTGTAAAACATGTAATACATTAAATTAATCATAGTCAGTTACACGTACTAGACTATTTATCTAAGTCAAGTTCAAACAAATAATTATTTGGTAACAAATGCTTGATGTTTATTCTTAAAATATTGTCAGGTTAATTTATGAAATATTTTAACGTACATTCTTGGGTAATTATTTATCTATATTTGTGTTTGAAGTAATTGTCTTTAGTTTTAATTAATATTTAAAAAGATATACACTTGATTCGTCTTCGTTTATTAATTCACTAGCGTACGCGTCTTAAGGTAAACAAAAGAAATGAAGGAAATTAAATAAAAGGTCACATAATAAGGTAATTAAATCTAATTTTATTTTGTGTTCAATTAAAAAACAAATAAAAACTATCGTTTCTTTACCTCAAAATTGGCCAAACTATAAAATATATTCATCCTGACAAAGAACATTTAAATGTTTAAAGTAGAACGTATAAGGTATCCTACAATTAGTTGAATAAAGTGAAATGTCCCTTCATTACATATTAATTATGATATCATAAGTAATTGCTTTGATATACATGATTAGAACGACAAAGTGGAAACTATTCAACGTATCATTAAAAACACTATTCCCTGTAATTTTTCGTTAGCAATTAGGTGATTGAAGCTTTCAGTTTAATTTTATATATCTAAAGTTGAGATATTAAAATTAAACGATCTCTTTTAGTAAATACTGAGGTACCTAATCTTAATTTGTACATATTACTTCTTAATAATGATCTTACATTTCACTTTATATTTAGTTAATAAATTGTATTTAACTGTTTTAGAAATAAACAGTCATAAACGTGGATTTTAAATAATTAAATCTTGTAATTCAAACTTGACCATTAAATGTTTGTTTGTTCCCACATTTATTTGCCAGATCGGCTTATTCAGTATAACTGTTTAAAGCGAGGAGTTAATACTTCCATATGTAACTGTACACAAGAATTCCTCATACAAAGAATTCCCGGGAATTCGTTGAGAATTCCCAAGAATTCGCGGGAATTTTTCGAGAATTCCTAAGACTTCCTCAAGAATTCCTGGTGAATGTATAGAAGAATTCCTAATAGGTTTACCCCTCGGTTTAAAGGTAAATGGGATTTGCTAATGTGGCGTAAAACCAGGAGAGAAATTAAGCTCTAGTAATTTCAAACTTATTTACTTTAAAAGTGATCCTTACGGCATATGCAAATAAATATAAAATTAAAAAGCATATTTTCAAAATTGTCATTATGAGTTTATTATAAACAAATAAGTTATTATAACTAACGGTTTTTTTACTATGTACGTCTACGAGGGTTGTTCAATAAGTCAGGTCAAAATGAAACAAGTGGTTGCTTTTTCGGTGTAAAAACATTTTATTTTGCAGCATAGTCCCCTCCAACTCAATACACTTATTCCAGCGATATTTAAAACGTTTAATGCCTTCAGTAAAATAAGATGTATCAAAGTCTGAAAAATACGCGTCTACTTCGTCGATCACTTATTCATTGAATGAACATTTCTTCCAAGCAAGCCAAATTTTTATGTTTGGAAATAAGAAATAGAAGAAGCTAAGTCGCGTAATGGAAACTTTTGAAATATAATTCATGTATTTTGTAATAGCAATAGCTGAAGAATGTTTTGGCGCATTATCGTAGTGAAACAAAACTTCTTTCTTTGCCAAATGTCGCCAATTTTCTTTGATTTTTTCATTCAACTGGTCCAACAACGATGAATAATACTTTCCTGTTATTGTTCTACCTTTTTGAAGGTAGTCAATGAAAACGATTCAGAAAGCATCCCAAAAAACTGTTGGTACCACTTTTGTCTTTTTCGGCGCATTTGAATCAGCTTCGACTCATTGTTTCGATTGATTTTTGGTTTTCGAATATAGTGGTGAATCGAATCAATGTAAAAAATGCAGATGTATTACGCTTAAACAGTTTTTGGTTCATTGTTAACAAACGCGCTAGCCACCTTGCAGAAAAATTTTTCAAACTTAAATCATTATGTACCAATCAACAAGTTTAAAGCCTTCACAGTTCCACGCACCTTCACTTGATGATATACCAACACAATACCATGCACTTTTATTATCAGTTTTAGTATATAGGCTTGCCAAACGGCATTGTATCGTGAACGCTTGTGCGACCACAATGAAAATAATTAAACCACTTTGAGTCAAGCTGTTGTTTTGTTTCTATTATTGTTTTACAACGCAGAAAGCGATATTTAATAAGAACGAAAAAATCACTTTTTTCAATTCTAGCGAAACTAATACAAGTTGTTTACTTTAAACGGCTGTCAAGCACAAACTAATCGGCAGATGTGTTTGAAAATTGGTATCGCGCTATCTGGAGGAATATATTTTAACAAAATAATATTGATTTTATTCTGATCGTACTATTTCTTGCATTTTTACCTAATCTATTGAACTAGCCTCGTATAATAATCAGTGACAAAAACAAATTTCGATAAACATCAATGTAACCTGGTTCTGCCAAAGGTGGTCACGTGGTTTGGGCAAAGCTACATTTTATTGCATTTCGTGAAAAATATAATACAAATGAGTGTTGTGATTCCAAATTAAGTGTCAATGATGAACCTAACATTAAATCAAAAGTGTGAAATCTTTAGGGGTGCATCGAAATGTCGTAACCTACATAAGCAGTTGAATTCAGCTGAGTATGTAATTTATAACTTATTTGGTATATTAATAATGCCATAACTAGTGAATTTGTATTACGTCTTAGTCATAATTTTATAGCTGCTCAGGTTGTATTTATTTATCAATAAACATTTTAAGATGTATAGCTGGCTTCAAAATATTTTTAGGTCTTTCCATACTTTAACTTTACACAAAATTTTATTTTTGAATTGTGCGTGTATGTTTTCAATGACAATTTACATGTTTTTTCCACAAAGCGATAGATACCCGCTTCGCCAAACAAACAAGTAAAATACATTTACAATTTTTATTTGAGTACTTCAGTTTAAAATGTACGTAACTGCGGACATACTGTTTTAAGTTATTTTCAAAATTCAATGTAACGTTATTTAAAAATCATTTAACCTATTAGTGGTGTTAAAATAGTTTTCCTAAATAGTTTAAGCTGATTATGACAATTTATTTTGTCCTTATTCCTTAGTATGCAATTTTGAACTGGGGACGCCATATTCAACGGTAACCAAAATTACAGTTACGCCTATATATTTTCTGAAATACTTAATTATGATAACCTGCATTTTACTAATTATGGCGTAATGCAACATTATTTTTTGTGATTGTCTGTCACGATGTATTTTCAATAACATTCGCTAACCATATGCTATAGAAAATGATTACTTGACGAACTTTCCTTTTAAAATTGGATTTATTTTATTAGTTTTAACCATAACATATCAATCTATTAAATTTAAATATTTATCCTTGCATTAAATTTGCATAGTGTGAATAAATTTGCATTTACCTATATTTGGTTTTTTATTTGTCGATATTGCTATATGGTTTAGCATGAATAATATTTACAAACATTTTTTTCTTGAAATTTAACAGTCGTGTTTATAATAATTCGTTGTAATTTGACAACTTTTTTTTAAATAATTAATTAACTGTGTTACATTGTTTTACTAATTTGTAGTATTCAAAAACCTTAAAAGTTTTGAATCATTCAGTAATTTTCATACAATTAAACAAATATATTGGAAGAAATGGAGTTATTAATGTATCTCATTTATTGTTCAAACAACATATTTCGATTAATAATGTACTTTGACAAGCGTGAAAAGAGTTCTTTCCTCCTAAATTCTTTATACTAGGGTGGATTAAAATTATCGAATGCTAAAATGAGTATCAAAATTTGATAACCATTACTTTGTAGTGATACTTTTCAAAAATAACATCAAAATAAGGATGTAAAGGTTAAATCTAGGTCAAAGCTACTATTTCTAGTAAATTGACTTCAAATATTCTTCTTATATCATTTAGCAACGAATGGTGGATTTCTGATTTCAATCGCATTGATCATTTTTGAGATGAATTAGAAAATAGCATAAGGAAACGTGAGTTTACAACAAAAATTAATTAAAAACATACATTTACAAGAATAGAATAATACAAGTCCTGAAGCAAAAAAAAAGTGTAGTACTCCGTTCTACATCGAAAATGTATAAATAAATATATTATATTTTGCACGAGTTAAGTGTTTAATCGACTAAATGATTTAAAGAGCTAGTTTCAGATGTAAGATTGCCCATAGAAAATATCAGAGCCTAGAACTAATACATAATTATTTGGAATCAGTAATTTAATCACCGAATATAGTCATAGGACAACAGTCATTCACGTCCTAGAACTAACAAAACTATGCTATAAAATAAATTAATGTTTTAAATGGAATGGTCATATTTAATTACGTGGCACCAGAAGTTTGTGAGAGAACATGGGAAATGTACCAAAGAGTTGGACCGAACTTTATAAAAAACAATGTTTTCCGATGAAGCAATATTCACTTTAAATCACCCAGTAAATTGGAAAAATTATAAATACTAGACGTTGAAAAATTCACGATGGACTCAAGAATGCAATGCCAAATGACTACAAAGCGTTAATGTTTGGGCTGGCATTGTACGAGATAGAGTATCTGGACACTTCTTCGTGGCTGGCATTTTAACAGGATCAATTTATTTAAACTGTTTGCAAAAAGAGCTCGCGCTGATTTAGCATATCTTTATCCTAACACAGATGATCCCAATTTTCTATTTAGCATACTTTGATTCCAACAGGACGGAGCGCTTATTATTTTGTGAAGATATTTCCGGAAAGATGAATAGACCGAATGCGAAGCATTGAATGGCCAGCTAAAAACCCAAATCTGACACCTTTAGGTTATTTTTATGGGGCTATGTGAAAAGTAAAGTGTTTGAAAGCGAACTGGAAATTTTAGAAGGATTGGAAGACAGAATACAACTACATATACGACAAATTAGTCCGGAAATTACAAATCGAGTTTAAGATGAAGTTTTCAATTGCATTAATCGTTACAAAATAGTAAATAGACAACAATTTGAACATCTTTGGTGCATGATCGTGTATTTTTAATCAATGTCTTTATTTTGAAGCATTTGTAACGTTTTTCTGAATTAATCTTTATTTTTCAAGTACGTCTAATGTTGCTATTTCTTATTAGTTTGCTAACCTTGTACAAAAGTGTAAACACCCACACTCTATCTTATTAAATCGCCATTTATTTTCCAACAAATAATCTTTATTTGACGGCCTACCTACAATTACATAGTTTAAACATTTTCTGAAGTAACTCGAAAAATGAAACTACGCAAATGCGGTATCACTGGAAAGAGAAAACAATAGTTTTCATGTCACCAGTAACAAAGGACAATCGCCATTAAAAGTTTATTTACTGTACTACATTCGTAATAAAAAAACAATATTTACGTACCCGGGCGTTTTTTGAATAAAGCGAGAATTTTCGAAATAATAAATTTATTCAACTTGGCTGCATTACATTGTATATAACTGGCAATGCAATCTAAATGCTACTATTATCATACTAGACTGCAATACTAGTCTAACGCGCTAAATTATACGAAATGAAGAAAAAAACACAAAAACAATATAAAACGAAACTTCACGTTACAGATCAGAACCACTGACATCCAAACAGCAAAAGATATCAACAAACTCTAACGATTTCCAGATGTCTTTACATATTTCGCCGCAACCAACTTTTGTTTTACTGTTGCGTAAATTGTGTTGAAGCTAGCACGTTGGGCGCCATAACTTTTGTTACACTTTTGTACTATCAGGAATGTTGGTTAAAGTTTTAGAAGATAGCAACAACGTTTTCTCATGGTGGTTCTCCGAGAACTCCTTTTGGAAAAAGGACAGAAAGAGTTGGGCTAACGTCGATGAATCTTGGGAACCAGATCCTTGTTACTCCAGTTTAAAAATCACTCCTTGCCTCGTATTGATAACTGCCAAGTGAAATGTCTGCTAATTTGCGCATAATTAGGAAGGCTAAAAGCACCAATACGAGACAACAGTAATATTGTACCACACAAATGATAGAGTGAACACGAGCATCAAACTAATAAACCCAGTTAGCAATCTTGAATCTAGCTTACGTACAATATTAAATGCTTCACAAATTGTATCGAGGAAACGCTAAGATATTAACAAAAGGGGTACGTTAGGGCTGGTGATGACAGTAGTCATGCAATATAAGAATAAACAGTAAAATGGTCATATCTGAAAACAATTCAAGATTCTTTTACTTTTTAACGAATAAACTTAATTATTATTATGGATAGGCTTAGTTTTTCTCAATTAGCTACTGTTAAACAGAGAATTCCACGCTTTTGTTGTTTTACAATGGTGCTATTAAATTCTAGGTGAGTTTAGCAAGGAAGCAAGATAAAAAAAGACACTACAACGAAACACCTTAAGATGGAATTCGACTTTAAAAAGAAATCGAAGGTTGTGAAAATTTTACTTGAAAAAGCAACAGATGTTTCCAATCATCGAAGAAAAATTTATCACAATACTAATTTAACTTTCCAATAGATAGATTTTCATTTGAGATAAGGGGATGTACCATAACAGGAAATCGAGTGAAAGTGAGATTTTCTTCAGAAAAGTCTAGACATAGGAGAAAGGCAAAGTGTTACGAAGAAAAGATGTATTCCGAAATTCTCAAAAAGATAAGATAAGATAAGTGACTTCCTAAAGTGGCATCTCGGCATCCCAACAAACTGATCCTAAGAGTAAACAAATCAACAGCAGAAAAGAGCACATAGAGGTGCCGATAAAGGTAAGAGGGCATAAAACATTTCCACTTTCTAAGGTTTTTGATATTTCAGGTGACATTTGGTTTGAGATCATTAACTTCAGCTTAGCCTTCGTGTATGGTGCTTGAAGTTTACGTTTAACATAAGCATATGCATTTATTAGCACTTGATTTCGAGCATTTAAATTGTTAGTCCGCTCGTACTGAAGTAGGGGGATCCTAGAAAGTCATATAAATGAATCTATCTATCGAAGTTAACAAAATAGGGGTGTGTCCGGTGACTTGCTAGAAGCAAGGAACATGGGGAAGGTATTTGTCTCAGGTTTTCTGGTCATCATAAACACAGACTGTGAAAGTGTGCATCTAATTAATCATTTTAGATTGACGTGGAACTCAATATGCTGTAAAGAAATGCGACAGCGTTACGATTCATAACGTTTTTAAATTGCACTCTATTATCGCAGTACGAAGAACACCATATACAAGGAAGACCTGTTCTTCTACATGTCAGGTCACCCGTTTTTCAGATTTTGAACGGAGAGGGAGCAACACTACATATTTAGAGAAGTTGTCGGCCATTCTTGAGAAGTAGATGTAACCATACTTAACCCAGACCAAGGGTCCAATCAAGTCGGCGTAAATTGCTTCCCAAGGTTTATACATTAGGGAATGTCCATCCAGTTGACCTATATTATGTTTCAGTTTAATACGAGAATAGGTTACATAGTGATAGATGTAAATCACGACATCATATTCATTCTGGGCCAATACCATTACTGTGTTACAAGATGACATGTTTTCCTTTCGTTCATGCGTCTTGCTACAGATGCATCATAGTCAGTTAGTAGTATAACTACAAGACGCCATTGGCCCTCTAAGTCGGGAAAATATGAGTTTACCCTTTTAAAGAGTTGACGATTCTTGACCTTCCAGTTAACCCTATTACGCATTTGGATATAACATTGGTCTCACGTCAACTATGTTATAAAATAAAAACATATTCATACATTGTAAAGTTAATTTAAATAAACATTAATTATCTAAAATAATTTAAGAAAACAGAATAATTCGCTACAACTTACAACATGCGCTATTAAATAAACAGACGGCATATACATCAATGCTTTAAATCAAAAAAAAGAGAAGAATAAATATCTACACTAAGCATACGAAAGCTAAAATAGATAACTGATTAGTTTTTATAATGATAATGTATTGGAAAATAACAGGTGTAAATAACAAAATGTTGAGCTCGCAAAAGCCGCTATCTCTATAATCTATTAGAACGAAACTAAACGCGCAGAACTTAGGGGCAATAGGCAAGCTTCAATTTTTGCTGTATGCCAAAAATTATATAAATCCACAAGAGTATCGCTCTTGTACATCGTTAAGCTAGTCATATATGTATATATTTTCAAATAACCGAGATTTTTGAGCTTGGGATAATGAACGAGAGATTTATATCAACATTCATATGAATACATTTAATATTTAGCTTTTGTTCTCCAATTCAAGAAATATCTATAATATTCTCTATGATAAAATGTAATCCTTGTAGTTCTCAAAATAATAAAATAACCTGGTGTGAAACAACACACGAATTTCTTATCTACCTTAAATTTAATCTTAAATTATCGACATTAACTAACAAACCAATTTCTTGGATCGTGAAACAAAATTTTATAAATTAAGTTAAATTTTAAATTAATTTAAGAATATAGGTAATTCAGATAATCAATTAAAAAGTTAATTGAACTATATCTTTGATATGATAATTTTAATAGTCCGAGCTTTTAATCATGCGAACACTATTTAACTCTAGAGATTTTTCTTATTCTTCGATTCACGCAATTTTCTTAAATAAACCGATTAATTCGCCCACGCTCGCTTGCGCACGCACCCACACACACGCATACGTGGGCTCGCCCTCACTAATTTCTAAAAACATGATCTACGGACTCATGGAGCCAGAAAACGCGCATTTCCACTAAAACTTCGACATCGAAAATTTTGGAGGAAAACATTAATTTTTTCTTTAAGTTAAAAATATCAAAAGGTAAACTAAAAAGTCGCAGTCCCAAAATGTTTATTTAAAAAAGATATCGTTAAACAAAAATCATCAGAAGGCCTTAAATATTATATAATTATAAAATACGATAGTTGCATTAAAAACCATCTAACGAAAGGCCACATTGATATTATAAACAATTTAAATAGGGTAAGAGAAAGTAAAAATGGCTTTTTACAGGAACAGCTTGTTATATAACCGTAAGAGGTTGCAATGCAGTTGATGTTTTTCTTGTGTTTTTATGTAATTAAAGATGTGTTACTTGATCAGATTTTCGAAAACGTAGTAACTAAGAAGTTCTTTTTGTAAGTTTATTTAAATCATTGTATTGCTTCCTATCTTACTGGTGTACATTTTATTTGGTGCCATATTTTCTAGAATTTTTTTAATTGTTTATGGTTTTATTAAAACAAAATTTAATTAATCAATATTTTTAGTGAATATTTCTACCTAAATTCTATTGCTCCTGATCATGTCATATCTTTTTGGCTTATTATTTAATTATCTTTTTGATGTATTACTTACAAGGAAAGGGCCCCAACCCGAACTCACAGATGTCATTGATTTTTGATATGTTGTAGAACATCAAAAAATAAAAGACACGTATTTTTTTTATCTGCT
>JAHWXV010448989.1:0-10724 GCA_024586415.1 Phrixothrix hirtus
AAAAAGGCATATAAGTGCATATTTTAAAGGCAAACAAGGCATATATATGCGCATATTTTGGCTGCATTTAAATGCATATATTCCGCCCCCTAGTTATAAAGGAGCCTCATTATCTTTCCTATACAACGGATTTTTAAAAAGTTAGTTATGCAGTGGTATACCATACTATGATTTGGTTTTTCGTTAAAAGTTTCATAATTGTATCTCTTTCCAGTTTAAACCAATTCGGTATTATTGAAGCCTCAATTTTGGTCTTTGAGAAACGAAAATAAGTTTTTTCTCGAAAACTACAAAAGTTATGTAAATACTTTTTAGATAAACGTTACATTAAATTTGATGCAGATTTATAATATGAAATAAAAATATAGATATTCCATTTAAAATAACAAAGTTAGGGGCAATCTCCGGTATTAACAGAAATGCCGTTATCTTTAAAATATTTTTAGTAGATAACAGGCAACGGAAGATAATTTACTAAAATTTGACTTTGATCCCTCTATTTATTTTCTAGATACTTTTAACTTGCCATGACGGTGAGACACCCTGTATTTCAAAGGATAATTATTATTTTAATATTTTATGAAGAACGGCATTTTTTCCGAGGACTGTTACCGGCAAGAAATTAAAAAATATAGGACGAACAATTTTACGATTATAATAAGAAGCAGGTTTATAATTATTTAATATTTTTCATTATACATTTAAAAATTTTAATATATAACAAATAAACCATTTACTACCGTAATATAAAAAGTTAAAAAATTAAATGGTATGTTATGGTATTCAGAAAAAAACTATTATAAATATCTTAAAAACAAATTTGTAGCGAAGAGGAATAAAATATACCTGGTTTTGAATTGTATAAATAAAATTGAAATTGACAAGTTTAATTTAAGAATATGAAAAATTAAAACTTTACGAAAATAAAATAACTTCTCAAATGTGACTTCTTTGAACTTTTAGGATATTAACAAAAAAAATAATACTTCTAGCATATAATTACAGGTAGAAAATTAATTTAAGCAAAAACTTTCACCTTGGTATTAATATTTTCCTCATCAAGCTAGATAGAATCCGCCTGTATTTTAAGTTTCTCACCATTCATTATACAGCTACAATGGTTATAAATAATTAATGGTAAAATAATGAAAACATCAAAACATTTTTAACTGTTTTTTATTTCATCAGGTATAGAAGTGATACAAATTTATATAATAAATATATAAATGTATAGAAAAAGATGCGATGTGCGATAATATTATTTATATCATTATTTTTATTGCATGCAACACATTGGGAGGCTAGGACACATCATCAAGGCGGTATGAAAAGAGTACACAGAGATCATCAACCTCAGATGTGTACAGCGTCTTGAGGTTTACAAAGGCTACGGAAAATATGTGAACTAATTTCAGTGACATTATTTGTGTCATATATAAAATATACATTCATTCAAAAATTAGCAATTTAACACAATGGAATATTTAGTTTACAAATTTAAATTTCCCGCCTACTAATTTTTCCATTTCAGTGTACTTTGTTAAAAATGTAGCGACATTATTTTGATTTCTTTACAGATTTTGTAAGCTTGGACGTGCTGTAGTAATTTTAAGATGTTATCTAATATAAGACCACTCATTCATTCAAAAAGCGCTAGGCGTATTAACCTCTCACTACGCCACTGACACAACAATTTAAAGGTTATGTCAAAAAAGTCTCAACAAAATATCATCGACAAAATGGCCGCACACAAAATTATCACGACGCATTAGCCCATACACGGAGTAAATCTATTGGGAATTCTTGTCTACATTGACCAGGAATTCTTTAGGAAATCACAGCAATTTTTAGGAAATCCCGGAAATTCTCGAGAATTCTTAGGAATTCCTGGGAATTCTTTGGAATTCACTAGGAGCTCTTGGGAATTCTCAGAAATTCTTAACGGTTTTGAGGAAAACGTTATGCTCATCACTTTGTAAAAGTAGCCCCTCATTTAACATAAAAATTGCGATTATAAAAACTGATGCAGTTTCGGGCGTTTTAATGTCAGTAATATTTAAGTTTAAAAAAACGATGTAAAAGATTTCAAGAATTTGCAGAGTGCGGGAAACATTTGATAATTACAATAATTAATTATATATATAAATGTTTGGAAATCCACTAGCTTGCCTAATTAGAATTAGACAAGCTACAAATAATGTATTTAGATAAAGTAAATTATTTGTATATATTAAATAAGATTTTATCATTTTAAATATTATTGCGCAACATGTCGCAAGTTCAATTACAAAAATTATCGCGAAGCGCGAGAAAGAAATAGCAAATAAGTTACGCTAGCGGAATAAAGACACCGTTTCCTAAATTAGTATATAAACAGCTATTCAAGAACACTTAAGACACTTCGATTTCGACTGCGGAATCGGAGACATAGAGTTGCACTCATGGTGGGGCTCGCCTTTGATTTAAAATATATAATCGAGCCTACGAACCTAGTTTGCACTTGGAAGGTTGTCAATATTACCATCTTCTCCGACCGTGCCTTGTTGCTATGGAAACGAGCGCCTTCGATGAAAGATATTCATGATCATCCAGTTAAACAGGTGCTTGTGCTACAAGATAACTGGAGTACCCTGAAAGTCACCGTCATACGTTGAGCGTGGCCCGTCTTAATTTTGCTGTGGCAGTTGACAGTGCGACTCGGCAGACGATTCTGATAGAGGATTCGTGAATGCGTGCTTTCGTTGCTTGTGCCATAAAAGTTAGCGTTGCGAAACATTCAGACCACAAAAGGAAATGTAATAGGAGTACATAGAATCCTTAGGTCGATTGTAAACAGTTTTGTGTACCAATGTAAGAAACATTTATACAAGATCCGTTATTAGACAACTTCCAAAAGCATTCTAGCATTTGTTGAAGGCCTCTAGAAATTAATTACCGTTGATAGTAAAGCACCTCACAAGAAGTGCTAATTAATTTCATTGATACTAATCCAGTAGTATCATCCGACCGTTGTTAAAATTAATACTAGCCGAGACAAACTGGTTCACATCAGCAACAATTAAATGCATTTGTTAATTGAACTTTGCGTAATAAAATTTAATACTTAATTGTCATTGTAGTAGATGCAAACAATCGTTAAACAATCATATCATTCCATTTATTTTACTTTTTATGTATTTGTTTTCGTATTAGATGCCTAGAAAATACTTGCATAATTATTTTAAAACCTTCATTATTATTTTGTATATATTTTTACCCTGTCATTAATTATTCAGTTATTTTTATCAGATCAATATATGACTTATGACGGTTTATTGCCTTATTATTGACAAATTAATCTAGCTAGGTACGAACAATAAAGTCCGTCTTCATCCGAGTCCTGCAAAAAGAACCTACCCTTACAACGATTACCTGAATAAGCAAAATATAAATAATTTTTCCCTGCGACGTAATTAAATAAAACCATAAAGTCACAACTTTTACTAACTAAATGATTGTGTCGTGGTTAAAAAAATCTGATAGGACACCACACAATTTTTCTTACCTATTTCAAATTATCAGGTTGTAAGTTTTTTAGCCACATGAAACCCTTCTTAACTCTGTAAGATACATCTGATTACTAGACCTACGCAATTTTTTCAGAGGAACGAATTCAAGTGTTTAAAAAATCATTAAAGCCGATTTCGAGAAAATCGTTATCAATTTTCACAAAATTTCTAATTCGCATGTTAGGAAGGTAATAAATTAAAATATAAAATTTTATTCTTCTATGATTTGTTGATTTTAATTTATTTATACAAACTCAAAAATGAGAATTTCTACTTACTCAATATACGTAATTTTCCCAGAAAAATTGATTGATTCACATGAATTAGCATTAAATGTCTAACAAATCTAGCAAGTTTAAAGAAAATCGTTACAGCCATTTTCGAGAAAGTCATAAAAACTTCAAAATCGCAAGAATACAGTGACATTTCCCGTTGTCAGATATTACTTAAACCTTGCCGTTGCATGCTAAGCCCAGTAACGAAGGGAGATGTATAACTCGTCACAGACACCTACTTCTCAAGGGCCTCTGCCTCTCGTTCGTTCTCATCGACCTATTCGGAGCTACAGGAAGTTTAAAAAACTCCACGCCGAAATGGGTACCTCTGGAGCATCACTTACATCATCCTTAAACTTCTTAGAGAGATCAGCTCCTTCGTTGAACATGACAGGGAAGATAGATCGCATTCGCCTGCGGCAAGAAGGACTCGATGGCTGCTAAGAGAGTGGCCTCTTTGGGTAACCAGTGAAGTGACTTCTGTCTGTTGCAAGCCAAGAAAGTAATAAACTTTAATATACAATTTCATTTTTCCAAGACTTAGTTATTAAGTTATTAGTATATACGCACGCGCGCGCAGATTAATTTCTAAACACGTGATTTTCAAACTCGGGGGATTCAAAATTATGCATTTCCATAAAAAACTCAACATACAGTGTTTCAGATAATATGACATTCCTTTTAAAGGATGAAAGCAGACCCTGTAGACACCCCAATAAGCATAAAATTAAAAGCATTACGAATACTAAATATTCCTTTTTTTTAATAATGACGAGTCGACTATGCACATGCTTTCAAATATGACAAGTTATCGAGTAAGTGTTTTTTACTAAATAAACATTTCCGTAGTAAAGCAGAATTCTACGTGTTTATTTTAACTTTTGAAAGAGAGACATAAAAACAAGATTAAAATCAACATCTATTTAAATATCAGTGACCGATGTCTTGATAAATGAAATAATGCAATTTACGACAGTTACTAGATGCGTTTCGTTGACTAACCAGTGTTTTAACAATAAAAACTAATGCCAACTTGTTCGGTGGAATCTACGCATCCATCATAAGTCGTGCCCAGTATTCAAAACATTGGTGATTTATTTGAACATTTTTTATGAAGATATTTTAACGGGAAGTTTAATAATACCCATTTTGTTCCTGGTAAAAATCTTAAAATGAACAAGTAGTTAAATTTTCATCTCAATTAACGTAATTTATGATAAAATAAGAAAACAATTGTTTCTCAACAAGTAATTAACCTACAGACACGTTTTGCTTGCCTAAAACAGGGTCTAGTTAATAATAATTTAAATAAGGACAGCATAAAACTAATTTTTATTTAGCCATTGTGTTAAAAAAGTGTTTGAAGTATTTTAATTTTAAGTGTAGGATGATACTATACAATTTCAGAAATGAAACTCGATTTTTAGGTCTAAAATTAAAAAATGTCAATAAATAATTGCGTAAGCTGTCTTTACATTTAAACACATTTTCTTAGTACGATATATGACTTTTTATTATTATCAGTTATAAATAACTTCATCAAAATTTGTAAAAAAATTCTATACATTATTTTTAAATTCTTTCAATTGTGTAAAAGGGCAATCCCTTTATCCCTTTATTTATTACAGTAAACAAATTGAACTATGCTTGCTACAGCTGTAAAAGTGTATGTTATTGTAAATTGATACTGTTAAGTAGGTCAGTTATAATTTTATGAATGGTTTAACAGTTTTAGTATTAATGCAACCATAGGCGGCTCGATCTTTCTATCCAAGAAAAAAAAATTGTATAAATAATTTCATGCCGTTTTAAAAAAACGCCGCTAACAAAAAGATAAACGCCTGTTTGAGAACGCAAGCAATAACGCAACAGCTGAACAAGTGGTTTTAAGCAAAGAACTATAAACACATGACGCAGTTGTTAATCATTCTAAAATGTAACATGTACAGCGTTATTTACTATATTTTGACAACCACTTTATTTATTTTATTGTTGGAGATATAACAAAAAGTTTCATATAAAAGTTGTAGGTTGTACCTCTATTTTCTAAAAATGTAACAAAGAACACATTTGCTTGTATAAATCACGTGACACAAAATATACTTACTATATTTTGAATCGAACACCCTGTACATTATCGTATTATTAAATAGGTCATTTTTTCCTGATTCTGAACATGTAGTAAGTCTATATTTAATACTTTCTGATGTATTTGGTTTTAAAAGTGCAAAAAGCCTCTTCAGCGGAAAAGTAGTTTGCTATGCTTAAACAAATCCTTAAATTGAAAATAGCAGTGTACGAAAACATTGATTATTATTATTTTTGATCACGTGTTAATAATAAATATTAAATTATAATTAAACTCTGCCTTTTTGAAAATTATATTTAATTAATAACTATTCAATTTAACACAAAATCTTACTTAAATACAGAAATAAAGAAAAAGATTACATTTTCTAGTTTCATTATAACCCATTGTGATGAAATAAATGACATAAAAATAAACTAATTAAAGATCGTCCGTAGTCCACTGTTTGCAGCTCTTAAATATGTATATAGACACTATCTCTAGACTTGAAGACCACAGCCAAAACAATATTAGCAACACTGACACAACTCTATACGTTGACACTATCGTTTTACCATTATTATGTTGCTGGTATTTCTGAAAAAATTAACAGAATTAGTAAAAAATTTAATCAAGACCGTTTTTAGTTCTTAAAATTCTTTACGTTTAATTTTAACTATTACTAAGCTCTTTAATGCAAATGAAAATAATAAATGTTGTATTTATATATTTGCTTGTAATTGTGATACATTCTATATTAGAGAAACTGTAAGAGCATTTGAAAAGAGTTAACGAACATGAAACGTACATTAAGAATGGTCAAATTGAAAAATTTAAAATTACTAAACATTGGTTTGAAACGAGTCAATGTTGGAAAGATGTTAAAATTATTTCCAGAGTCTAACATTTTCAAAATAAAACTTAGGGAAACAGCTGACATAAAATACAATAATGAAAACTGCATTTCGAAGAATTCTGTTGATTTAATAGCACTTGGCTTCTTTTAATTACAAAAGAATTTACTTTTTAAATTTTTATCCCTTTACTTTGTCTGATGTTTTTGTTTTATTATCAATTGAATTGTCAAATAGATTTAATTTCTGTAATTGTGCTTGATGACTAAGAGATGTATTTTCGTAATGTTGCGTTTGCGTTAGTTTTTTCGGGTTGTTCGGTTTTTGAGTTAATTCAAACCATTTGACAGCGTTTTAGATTTTTGGTTTCTTGAAAAAGCCTTTTCTCGATTAATTAACGTAGGTATATTCTTTATTTTAGCAACGGTTAACTCCATATTTATATTTATTATAAATAAATTAATATCTGCCATGGGCGCACATTGTTATTTTGTGTTTGAAATTTGTTTAAACATGGCCAATTTCTCTTCTGTTGCAGATATATTTTGCATCTTTATGTCAAATATGTTAGAAATAGACCTATATAATATTATATATTCAAAATTAGGAAAAAAAGGGCTATTCAAAAATGCAATAATGTACAAGATGTTCTATTTAAAAAAGTATAAATATATTTCGTATCACGTGATTTATACGTGTCTGTTCTTAATTACATCTTTAAAAATATTTGTACAACCTTACAACTTTTATATGAAACTTTCTTTATACCCCCAATAATAAAACAAATAAAGTTGTGGTCAAAATATAATGAACAGCCCCAAACATAAATCGTTGTCTTCGTTTACAAACATTTTCTACATTTTTAAATTATCAGAATTTTTTGTCTTATCAACCGCTGTTGGTGTCAATATTTTTCGTTGCCAAAATGTATTAATTTTCAGTTTTGTATGTTTATTAATCTAATTCAATTTAATTGTAAGTTGAACATTGTACTTGTATAAATATCGAAATGACAGATAACGTTTTAATTTACAGCAAAACATTTTGAACGTTTTTAGAAAAAACGTAACCGTTCCTTATTTTTTACGAATTTTAAAAAAGAAAATATCACAATTATGTTACTTATAAAAATCTGGGTATGGTTTTTAGTGTAGTAATTGAACTATATAAAATTCTTGTCTAAATTTTTGACTAAAAATGTAGATCATTGATATCGATTATCAATATTGGGATAGATTAGTGTACATGCAAAGTAAAAATACCATTCTGTAATTTAATATTAAAATAACAAGCTATCATTTACGACACATAAAATTTGTCGAGACGTATTTATTTGTGTTCATATTTTCCTCTAGTTCCCAAAAGATCACATTTTCAATTTTTTTCAAAAAGTGTTCTATTTTATGCCATTTTCTTGTTAATAGATGTGGTTAAGACAATATTACTACAATTTAGCACTCTTGTTCTTTTAAATATTAAGTTGCAAACGTGTTATTATCTAGTAGGTACTAATTTGTTATTATACATTCATTATTGTTTTTAAATTATGAAGCGCTAAAATAAGGACAGTTTTTACTTTAAAATAGTCATAGTTTATGCAATAATTCTACTTTTTAAATGATTGATTCGTTGAGATCTGATTTATTTTCTTCAAATTAATAATAATCCCTATTTATATTGCTTCTTGACATTTAGTCGCCGTACGTCGTGATAAATTGCAAATTGAATTTACTCGAAAACAGTTGCCGATATCGATTTAAATAAAAAAGACCTTTTTTTATATAAAAACGTCCAAAAACGAAAAGAAGGTGAATACAACTAGCTGAAGGGCGAAACATTCTTGACCACCCTCTAAAAGGGACGCCCATGATTTTAATAACCAAAAATTAATCAATGCATCTTATTCAGCGTAAAACAACCTAAGTTACCAAAATTTTGCCTATTTGTCTTTTACGGTTCTTTCAACAAATATAAAAAAACCTACTTTAGTATTGAATATAAAAACAATTGTACAGTAAATCATTTAAATACGGCTTAAAACAGTTTGCAATGGAAATGTAAAATCCCTTAAACTTTATTTTTATCTTCTTTACAACAAATATTCTTTCAAGGAAATTAATTTATATTTGAAGGTATTTATGACAATTTTATTTTTTTAGGGGTAGTGCTCACCTGTAAATAAGATATAAGCAACGAAATAAGATCAATATTTTGGCGTTTGTTTCTCTCGAATTGAATCACTGCTTGTATACGAATCTACAAAATAGGGAACTAATTTTGAAAAAGTCGATAAATAAAATAGGGATGTCTTAGATTTTAGTTGTTTATAACATATTCAAAATTCGTGAAAATCAGAACAAATACCTCGCGAGGCTCCTTGTTGTTGTGAATCATTTAGGTTCATAAATTTTCTGTGGTGTACAAACTTTACTAGAACGTGAAATTTGTGGTATATTTTCAATGCGCTCGAGTATACCTAATTAACATTTTTATGATGGATAAATATTGTAAATTGCAAGGATATATTACAATGAATATAAATTCATAGATACGAGTATATATTTTACTAGTTAAATTACAATCACTCGGCTTAATTTAAATTAATGTGCAGCAATTGGAAGTAATATGTCGATACATAATAATTGTAATAAATCTTAAAATTAATATAGCCGCCAATATTCAGAGCGTTTCAGATAATATGACATTTCTTTTAAGGGCTGTAAGTAGACCCTACAGATACCCCATTAAATTTTAAATTAAAAAAATATGAATACAAAAAAGTCATTTTTTTCTATTTATGTACAACGAGCCGCCTATGGTTGCATTCAGACTAAAACTGCTAAATCATTCATAAAATTATGACTGACCTACCTAACAGTATCAATTTACAATAACGTACACTTTTACAGCTGTAACAGGCACATTGCGATTTGTTTACTGCAATAAATACTCTTCACACAATTGAAAGAATTTAGAAATAATGTATACAATTATTTTTAACAATTTTGAAGAAGTTATTTATTAATAATAGATAATTAAAAAATAAAGTTTAGTGATGCATCGTTCTAAGAAGATGTGTTTAAATGTAAAAATAGCTTAAGCAATTATTTATTGACATTTTTTAAAATTGCACCTACAAATAGATTTTCATTTCTGAAATTGCGTGACATCATCCTACACTTAAAATGAAAATACTTTAAACACTTTGACACGTTTTAGATTTTTCTAGTTGGTTTTGTAACAGTATCCAGAGGAATGCTACAATAATTTGCCCAATTGGACTTAGAATAATCAAACATTGTTTCATACGCTGTTTGAAAAGCAATTTTAAAAAAGTGATTTTAAAGGAATATTGTAACAGTTGATATCTTTAAAACAATCTTATTAATCAGACTTAATGTAATTAATTACTTTGCGTTTTAAAACTTTCAAAACAGTTTTCCCTAACATTTTCTTCGGATACATAATTAATTAACTAAATGGCCAATTAAATTGTCTTAAAAATTTCAGCTATATTATTACAAATTCCTTTAGTATCATTTTTGTGAAATTGCCTTCGAAACTACAAATAATTAAAAATTTTAAAGTACACATTTGTTTCTCTTAATCTAATTTTTCATTTTACAGTTTTTAAATCCATAGTAATTGAAATCATACCTATGTAAGTACTTCATTATTATAGACCTATGCACAATTTTATTAACATACATGCACCAATCAGTTAAACACGGTGTAGATGGGCACAATTTCGTTTATTAAAATATGGATCACTGACATTTACAAAGGTGTATCATTTTACAGTCTTGTTTTTATGCGTCTGCTTCGAAAGTTAAAATAAACGTATAATTCTGCTCTACTACAGCAATGTTTATTTAGTGAGAAACACTTACTCGATGATATTTGTATATTTGAAAGCATGTGCATAGTCGACTCGTCATTATTAAAAAAAAGGAATTTTTAGTATTCGTATTTCTTTTAA